>VXBZ01002179.1:0-13515 GCA_013399135.1 Heliornis fulica | reverse complement strand
GTGATCTACTCTAGATGATCTTGCTCGGGCAGGGGTTGGGACTTAGTGATCTTTTGAGGTCTCTTCCAGCTCCTAATATTCTGTGATTCTGTGAAAGCTTGGAGTCTAATAGGCAGTGGGGTGGGGTTTAAGCCCTCTGCTACTTGTCTGACCTCTGCAGACTCCTTTTATAGTTAGAGAATATCAGACTCTTTTTAGGGCAGCTTTCATGCAGTCCTAAGCCAGATATCAAAAATACAGTAGATGAAGCATGTTTTAAACATGCCTCTGCTTTTCCTGAGCACGTAGTGAGCCATGATCACTAGGGACAGATATCATAGCTCTTATAAAGCTGCATTTGTAGTTCATTGGCCAGCTGAACAGATGGCTTACCGCTGCTTTTTCAAGGCTTTTGAAGTTCATACGTGAAAAATTACGTGAAACCAAAGCCATCCCCCTCCCCAAGGACAGATTTGAAACCTTATACTGGTAACGGTAAAGAATTTTCAGATCAGGTTTTGGAATATCCATCTAAGAGCAGCATGGGATCTAAATTTGTAAGGAACTATTTGGTGTGAAATATATTCACTTGAACATCCTAATAATACTGACACGAGAAACTAAACTCAAAGGATTCTAAATGTATAAGTTTTTAAAAGGCATAAGCTGGTTTACATCTGAACTTCAGGATGCGCTTCACAGAAAATCTGCACAGCCATACACTGAAATTTTCAGAAGTTATGGAATGACTTAGAAGGAAAGATTATGGGACTCTAATTGCTTAATGAAAGAGCTTATACCTAAAGAGGACACAATAGCATTAAAACTACATACAAATGGCATACGGGAAAAAAAAAAAAAAACCAAAAACCAAAAACCCCAAAAAAACAGTTACAGGATATTGGAACTTTTTCTTGAAAAGAAACAAGTGTGCATAACAGAATTGGTACAGACTTCCTAGGTCATCAATTTTATTCCCCTGATATCTTAGTCAGGTATGTCAGAGGAACATCTTAGTCAGCTCATCTTTAAGTAAGGCAAACTCACTGCAAATTGAAAGAGTATCGAAAATCCCTACTTCTCTAATGAAGAGAAAACTTTTCTTTATTTCTACATTAAATTTATCTGTGGCATTCATGTTTGTCTGCATTTTTCTGAAACATTATTCTTCAGCTTATTTTCAAGCTAAGTGTTACCCCTGATTTTACTGAGTTTAGCTATCATGCCTGTGGTTTCATGTGCCATTTGTTTTCTAAATTACAGGCACGTTGAGCGTTAAGCCTTTTTAGTTTTGGCTCCATTTTGATTCTGTAGCCATTTACATTTCCACAGATTCCTTCCGACTGTTCCTTCAAATGTTGAGCAACTGAAAACTAAAATAGATTATATATTTAGTTTTCATTCATTGCTGCATTTTATTCCTTATCCATCATTACCATACTGCTGCCCGTTGTCTTCTCTCTTCCCTTATTTTGTTATTTTTTTCAGTATTCTTGAAATATCTAACCTGGCTTGATTTTGGTTTTCAGGCTTCAATATCCCTAAAGATTTTCTAGCCTCTGAGAAAAACCTTGCTTTATAGTGTTACAGATAGTGATGCCTAACTGTGGACCCCAGACCATGTCAGACCATCAAGCCACACATCCTTCTTGAAGGCTGAATATTCTATCAGCAATAAACTTTTAAAGACAATTTTGGTTTCCAAAAGCATTCAGAAAGTATTTTCTTTCATTGCAATTCAGAGCAAAAAACATATTTGAAGTCTTAAAAATGATAACAGGATTAATCAGTTTCCACTCACCCATTAACACTGTCAAAAGAAATACTATTAAACCAAAATGCTAAATTTTAATAGATAGATTTTTTTTAATAGTAAAACTAACTTAAGAAGGCAATCAGAGGATGCCTTTAGAGAAAGGTTTGTTGTGGAGACTGACTCCTATGGGCTCCTGCCTAGTGAACCATTCAGAGCATTGTGATGTAAGAGATGGCTCTCAGCTCTGTGCTTGAGTAAGTCAGATACGTAATGATTTTTTTTTCTTAACTTCCATTGTGTGTTGGGGGGGAGGAATTTTGCACAAGGAAATGATGAAATAATTATTTCAGCTTTCTGAGTTTTTTTCAGTAAATTGATAATAATTATTCTCCAAACGAGTGTTTTGTAAGTATTTCCTTGTCCTGTTTAATTTAATTTCAATATTTAAATGCTAATTTAACATTCTAATATAGGCTTCATATCACAGTAGACATACGCATGTATGTAGCATGTTTATTGCAAAATTCCACATCACAGAAATTAGTTTTATCTGACTAAAATTGTACATACATATTTATGTATGAATTATTTTCAAGTCTTCTTTCCTCCTACATTTTTATTGTTATCTTTCTTCCAGTTGAGAATGAAAATAAGGTCAGAAATGTCAGAACTTTCCCTCTGAGACAAAGTCTGTTTTACAACCATCTCCTCACTTGATAGTGGTCTAGAAACTACTAGCATTGTCTCAAACCAAGAAAAAATATCAGAAGCACCATATAAATATGTGGATGGATAAATATCCAGCCAACGAATGGATAAATTCAGGTTGTAATCAACACAGTGCTTCCTTAAAGTCCTTTTACATTCAATACTATTTGTGCAATTAATTGATAATGTTGTAAAATAAGACATTAAAACATAAATTAAGCACTTAAGATTCAATTTTGCTTCAAGACATTTAAATCTTTCCTGCTGCCTTCAACAGAATTGCCTAGGCATAACTGAGGAAAGTTATTATATAATAATATAATAATTGGCTATTATGAAAAACCATAAACAAATAAAAATTAGCAGATTGTAAATGGATACTTTTATTAATTTGGCTAATTGTTCGCAAACAGCTCAAGCATTATTTAACATGATAAGTATGATACTGCTTTATGTGTGTGAATAACTCAGATTCAGAAACATTTCTTGATAATTCTATCCAGATTAGTAGTGGAGAAGTCTCGGAAAAATTTTGAGTTTCAGTTCAGGTGGTTATTCAAAGTAGGTTTCATCTTGTCCCAGAGTATCTCTGTGTGTATACAGAAGTTAGGCTTGAAATCACACAGCTCCTCCTCTTCTTTCTGAGAGATAGGAAAACAGGTCAGAAACTTTTTGAAGACTACCTCTGTTCCATTTCTACATATTTTTATTTCACTAAATCAGAGCCAAACTTCTCATTGTCCTTGACTTAAACAGAGGAAAATACTACAGAATTGAATTTGAACAGGAACATATTACTGCCCAGCATAAAGTTTCATCTGAATCTGGAATTCTATCTCACAACTGGTAACTTGTTTTAAATATGACATGTGAGATGAAAACGAGTTTTGGAGAAAGAGTACAGCAGCTTATGCACAGAAGAGAATAAAAAGGTTGACATTGATTTTCTCTGAAAATCAAATGCAAACACCTAATGAATGACACACAAAAGATTTTTTAAAAGTTAGAGCTGATAGAAATGTCTTAATAATGACTAAGTGGTTTTTGGAGCTCAATTCCATACACAAAAGATTTTTTTAAAATTTAGAGCTGGTACAAATGTCTTAATAACAACGGAGTGGACTTTGAAGTACAATTCCATGCACAAAGACCTAGACAACAGAAGGTACACCAGGACTTCTGAGGCACATACATAAGCCTGGAAGATATGACCAGGCACCCACAGATGGTCCATGCCCTTCTGGGGAAGCATCTGGAAGCCAGGAAGTATACCTAAGGGAGGGTGTCTTGGATGGCACTAGAGGCCTGTGTTTAGGCAACTCAGTCCAGCTCTGGTTCTAGCCTGGGATCATCTGGATAGAGGATAGTTTTTCCTTACCTTCCATCTTTACAGATTTGTTTTCTGGCCAGCTATTGTGACCTAATATTGCTACCACAAAATCCTCCAGAGTCATATCATTCTGAAAGAATCAAGTGCTTTTCAGGTGAACAATTATATTTTAGCTGCTTTCATCCCTTGAATCATTTCTCTACACCTGAGCACCATCATAAGTAATCATTACCTGGGTCCTCTGTTTTATGCAAGTATTAGCTAGGCCAACCTCCATTAGCCCTACAACAAAGTTGTAAATTAGATATGACTTTTCTAATTAAACTAGTTCTATCATTCCTCCTAGTATCCTTAAAATATCAAAATTTATCCAAGGTACTTCATAAGCAAGGTGTTAAAATCTTTGTAGCAGACAGAACTGGAAATTATTTCTTCTCTTTCTCTGCAAATGTAATGTGGGTTGTGCTTCTTCATGGACAATGCAATGATTAATTGGAAACCTCAAGAAAGGATAGGATAGGATAGGATAGGATAGGATAGGATAATGATACAATACCATGCCATACCATACCATACCATACCATACCATACCATACCATACCATACCATACCATACAAGTCCAACTGCCTGACCAAAAATGAAAACATGTCATTAAGGTCATTGTCCAGTTGCCCCTTAGCACTGATAGGCTTGGGCATTGACCACCTCTCTAGGAATTCTGTCCAAGTGTTGACCACCCTCTCCATGAAGAAATCCCTGATCTGAACATTCCCTGATGCAGCTTTGAACCATTCCCATGCATCCTGTTACTGGAACCCAGGTAGAAAAGCTAAGCTGATGAGAGCAATGAGGTGAGCCCTCACTCTCCTTTTCTGCAAGCTAGCCAAGCCCAACCCCAAGTCCTTATCTGCTCCTCACAGGACATGCCTGCTATGCTTCATCAGCTTTGTTGCCCTCCTCTGGATTCATACAAGGAACTTCAAACCCTTCTTAAACTGTGGAACTGCATGCAGCGCTTGAGGTGAGACCACACCAACACTAAGTACAGCAGGGTAATCTCTTTTGGCCAGTTCCTGACACTGATGCCCCCTGGGCTGCAGTTGCTCTCTGGGCTGCCAGGGCACTGCTGGCTCCCATTGAGCTGCTGCCAACCAGCACCCCCAGGTCCCTTTCTGCTGGGCTGCTCTCCAGACACTCCCCTCCCAATCTGTACTTGCTCACCAAGGATAGTTGTAAGTAAATATTCTTAAATATCGTAGTTATATTAAATGTGTGTTTGAAATATGAATCGTTTAGAGCTAGTAATGCTAGGAAAATTTGTTGAAGTGATTGTGAGATCTGAAAATATTGTTATGGACTCTAAATAGAAACTATTTCTTCTCTTTACGTTTTGTAGAAGGTGAAAATGTGTTCTTTAAATAAAGTAAGCATATTCCTTTGCATATTAAACATAAACCTGATTTTAATGACATTTATTTTCAATTTTGAACCTCATTGTGATCAGTTTTTAAATGAAAAGGAACATGTTAAGTCTTCTGCAAGACTGACCTCTATCATAATCCTTCACCTGTGTATCAGCCATATGTTACATAAGTTCCAGAAGTGGTGTTTCACAATAGCACATTTATGTGCCAGCAGAGTTTTACCACTGCAAGAAAGAGAGCACTTCACATGGACATCAAATTGAATTGTCTTCTCTCATATGCTAGGTATTACAGCAAGCTATACAGTCAGTGTACTTGATTTACAATTTCCCTCTTCTAAATTTGGGCAATGGCAATCAAATAAATATTAGGATGAATGCACCAGAATGGCTTCTCTAGCTGAATTGCTGAGTGTTTTGGACAAAATGAAAGGACAAACCAGTCAAAAGAAGAGCCTGAGAGACATTTCATCTGTGACAGCTGAAGGCTCACCAGACAGGTTATTGAAAAGAAGTGTGGCCTTGACCTTCTCTGAGTCTCCTGTCAAAATAACTGATTCATTTTCATATAGACTGTCCATCACATTTAACCCAGCAGGATGGGGTAGAGTCCAAGGTAGGGAGCCAGTTGGAACAAATATGCAGTACAGGAAAAGAGAGCATGAAATTGAGGGGTTTAGGGCAGCAATCTAACACTCAGCAATTCCCAAGAACCTCTTATCTCAGCAAGCTGTGAAGAATTTAGTTTCTCATTTGTTTCAGCTTTCCAAAGACATCTTGTTGGCAGAAAGAGTTTCAGGATGAGGCTGCCAGGTCCATATCAGCACTGGATGGATTTCAACGGTGAACAGTACAGTACACTGTAATACAACAGCCTGTGACCACACAGACTCTCTTTCACCCAAGGCTTTTACTGAACAGGAAGATTTTCTGTTAAATCAATTTGGACTTGCTTTGCCCTCTTGGACTTGCTTTGCCCTCTTGTCTCAGAAGTAAGTGGAATAGCTGCAGTAAAGGAAGCATTTTGCTCACTCAGCTTGTTGTGAATTTTTTTGGCACACTTTGTTGTTTTGCCTGTTCTTACTTGCCAAATCCAAAATGTTTCAAAACTCTTATACTCTTTATGTGGTTCTGCAACTTCGTCCACTTAGTTTTTGTTACGCTCTACAAAAAGGCAATGACTGTAGGCATAAAGATCCTATAAAATAACTCGGATTCTCTTTAACATCAGCCTGGCTTGATCTCATGCAAACAAATGTGACATTATTAAAAGACAATTTTAAATCACTAATATTGTAATTCATATAGACCTTACAAAGAAATTTGTGATTAAGACAGTAAAAAATACCTTTTTTTTCTTGAGAAGTAGAGCTGTAAGTGTGCAGTTTTATTTTATTCACATATTCCTTTGTTACCTTCAATAAAAGCATGTTAAGTCCTTACTATGTATCTTATACCAATGTAGCATAACAAGGGAATTGCTGTACAAAATAATTCTCAGAGATCCTATACATCCTTCTGCATACATACGTTAAACTCTGCAGCCCAAAACCCCTCATGCATTCATGAAATAATATATGAAAAATTAAACTCAGCCTGTCATGTTAGACCAAAGATGAGGTGGCTTACCTGGAACTATGAAAGTAACACACATTCTCATTATACTGGTATGGCCAACCCTAACATCTTCAGAAGATGTTAATAGCCGTAAAGCATGGTCTCTGGTCTCCAAGTGTGTCCTTCTCTCAGGTTATGTCAGAGGCAAGTGCAAACATGGCTCATTTGTGTCTCTCTCCATTTCCTGACAGTTGTCTACCCTTTGCCAAAGGAAAGTCAAACATTTCCAAAAGTTTCTAACTCGCTGTCTCAAACAGAAAAACAGAAACACAAAGCTGTAGAATGAAGTTAAACAAATTGGGATGTACTACTCACAAACCCACATTTGGTGCCCCTGTCATCACTGCCCTGGCTGTTCCCAAATATTTGAATCGCTGAAACAACTCTCAGGGGTTACTGATAGGGTTGTCAATAAGGTTGTTGTATAGCTGATCTGCATTCTTCCCTACTGTATGTCAACTGGAAAGGGTTAAGATCCAGATAATCCACTCCATGAATTCCCAGTGCCCTACAATTCCCATAATTTTCCAGCTGGTCAGATATTTGAATAAAATCCTACGGTTTACGTCATTGTTGCTACCTCCTCTGTGACTGCATGATGTCACACACTCTTTCAGCACTTAAGTTCTTGCACAAACAAATCATAATTCCTAGAGTGAAGTGCTTATGGTCACTAAACTCACTGGGAAGGTAACTGAGGGCCTCTGAAGCTTGCTGGCACTCTAACAGCACAGTTATCCCTGACCACTGCAGTCTTTTCCTACTCTACAATAAATAGAGAGATGAGAGAGATAAGAGGCAGAGAGAGAGAGAGAGAGGCCCAGGCTGGAGCAGGTTTGCTAGGGGAGGCTTGTGGCTCTGTGGGGTACCAGGCTGGGGACAGCAGTCTGGGACTGAGAGACTGAGAGACATTCTATGAGTTTATAGCAGTGACCCACGCTCGGGCAGTTGAAGAGCCGAGGCCCTGTGGGAGAGGACTCACATGGAGAGGGTCATGGAGGACTGTCTCCTGTGGGTGGGACCCCATGCTTGCGCAGGGAAACAGTGTGAGAAATGCCACCCCACCATCCTCCCCCGCTCCCTCCCCCCACAAGAAGGAGAACAACTCATGAGGATCTGACCAAAGACTGAAGCCTCCATTCCCTATTTCCCCTCCCTTTCCCCTCTGTGNTGATCTCTCCCTGTCCTTATCTCGACTCCTAAGCCCTCAATATAAATTTTCTCCCCTGTTCAGTTACAAGAGGAGTGATAGAGTGACTTTGGTGGGAGTCTGACCTTCAGCCAGGGTCAAACCACCACAATTGCAGACCACATGTTAGTATCAGAAGTGGAGGACAGAGAAATTTAGACTCAGATTAAAGGACCTTTTGGGTAAAATGTTCAATATGAAACAGTCTAGCTGCTCTCTCAATTTTTCACATGTACCCACATACAGAGAAACAAATGCATATTGTGTGTTGCTGTCCACACATAACAGAGAAATGTTTGTTTCCAAATACTTCTTTCTCTTTTTTCTCCGGTAACTGTGACTCTTCCACTTTAAATTCAAGCATGATCTGTACTAAAAGTATGAACCAAGGGTAGTCGAGTTATAAGTGAAAATTGTCAGTCCTTTATTAAGCACGTAAAATGCTATCCTGAAATGCATCACATAAGACATCTTTAGTATCTGAAATGAAAAATTTATGGAATGGCTGAGTGAATGAATGTTGCAGTTCACTGCCAGTCAGACATGATGGTGATAAAGGTCCTGTAAGTGTCAAGACAGATACTTAGCACTTAATTGTGGGGATAATTCAAATTTGGGGAAGAGGTGGGGGTCAGTTCTTTTATTTCAAAGTGAATGGCTCACTTCTAATTGAAAGCAACACTAATTAAGATAAAGGGCAGGACATTAGCACTCAGTATTAACATTATGAGCTGCACCAGCAATATGCCTTACTTCTGATGTGAGATATTTATGGTGTCTGTGGTGCAGTAGAGCTCTTCCCTGCACACACGTTAGATATCTGGCTCCAATGTACACATCTTCAATGAGGGAATTAAAGAAGTAAGTATTAACTGGGGAGTGGTCTATGTAGAGTGGACACAAACTGACCAGAAAGCAACTGTGGACTGCATTCATTGAAGATAAACACTCCTTTCCTCATGCCTTGAAGCTTTCCTATTCATATGGATTTCACAGGTTATATCTATGGCAGGATTCAAGCCTGCTGTGACCTCGCTCATGTTTGAACAGAGAAAAGAGCATGCAGTGGTAGGACAAGGGGCAATGGTTTTAAACTAGAAAAGGTAGATTTAGGTTGGATATTAGGAAAATGTTCTTCAATATGAGGTTAGTAGATCACTAGAACAGGTTGCCAAAGTAGTGGAGGCCCCATCCCTGGAGATAGTCAAGAGATGAGGCTCTGAGTGAATCAACCCGATCTAGTGAAGATGTCCCTGCTTTCTGCAGGGCGGGTGGACTAGATAACTTTCAAAGGTCCCTTCCAACCCAATACATTCTATTTTTCTATGAAACCCCATGTGAGCCAGGCAGCCACAGTACCTCTCAATCAGAGCCTTGATGTGGGCAAGATTGTGTGTCCATGAAGAACTGCAGCAGTCACCTGAGACAATTGGGGTCTACCTGGTTTATTGAGCAATTGAAACTTTGAAGTGATCTATCCAAACCTCTAGAGATCAGCCAAATTGTATTTTGAAGTATAAAAGCTAATAGCTTTTATTAAGACCAAAAGGCTATCTAGTGCTTGCTAGTATAGTTTAGCATTTTCTATATATTGGGCTGGCCAAGTGAATCATAGCCCACTGCAGTCAATGTAGTGCTCCTACAAAACACAACCGGTTCATTGCCTCTAAACCCTGTTAACAAAGATCTTACCTATCGCTTAATCAGGTACAATCAACCATAGCATAACATTTCCACAGATTAAAATTAACTTAAAAGCTATGCTAATCATAAGTAAAGTGTTTTAACTTGACAGACTATCTTGTCCTAGGAACAGGGCGTCCTGCTGGTATCCCAAATGGAAGACCTTCCACATGAAAGGCTTGAAAGTTTCACTTTCTCTGCTTGAAAGTTGTTCTTTTTTCCCTTATGTTGTCATCTACTTCTGTAGCTGTATGTCTTAATCAGTGATGGCAAGCAAACTTTAGGTTTGCTCTCAAATAAAAGGTTCTGGAAAGATAGCAAAGCAAACAAGAAACTGTGCATAATGATGCAGGTTGCATTAATATGCCCTTTGAGCATAATCATTTCAACAGAAATGTTTTTTTAAATTTCCAGGAGCACAAGAGGCAAACCCAGGCAACCAATTTTATTGAGTATTCAGTTGTTCTTAATTCCATCTCTGACCTGAGCTAAGTGGTTTCACAACAGTTAGACAAGTCATGTGAACTGGTTTCCTCAGCTTTTCACCACAAGACAGGAAAAATCAGAATCTTCATCAATTCTTTTTATTCAGCTTGACTCATATAGGGACAGACTTGCTATATTTTTTTGGCATTACAGAGACAAATGTTAACTGTTCAATGCCATTTTATTTGAGGGCTTTGGGCCCCTGGTCTAGTGGAGGGTGTCTCGGCCCATGGCAGTTGGAAAGAGAGGGTCTTCAATATCCCTTCCAACCCAAACCAGTCTGTGATTCTGTGAAATACAATCTTAGCTGGCAACTTTTGATATATTAGTAACAATGTAAGAAAAGTATTTTGTATAATTTTTCCGGTAGGAAAATCCAATGAAAATGTTTTCTATTGCTATTAATGTTCCCAGCTGCCTGACAGCAGCTTTTCTGTACATTGATATATCTGACTTAAGATACCAACTTTAATACCCAAATATGCTTATGTCAAGAGGTAATGAAGCTTTTTCTAGGATCATTTTTAAAATAAAATAATCTGTCCAGCTCCCAGAAAAATAGACATTCCTATGCTGTCACATGTGGCTGTGCTTTGTTGTGCTGTTTGATGCAACAGTAAACTTTCATGTCCATACTGTCTGGGGTTGTAAAGTTGAACAGATCACCAGAAGAACCAGTACAAAAAGTTTAGCTCATAGGTACAAATTGTCAGAGCAAAAATATTTAATTTTCTGCAAGGCATTTTCTAGCTTTATCTGAGCCAGTAGTCTTAATGCAGGGGTATTTTTACAACCTGTGTTAGAGAGTGAAATAGATCCTTATTATTGTCCCTCCTGGCCATGAACATCACCTGCATATGATAAAATTCCTAATACAGAAGTACTCACAGAAATACCTCTGTACTGCTCAGATCTCAGAACATACACAGGAAAAAATTAAAGCAATAGCTCAGGCTTTTTTTCCCCAAGATTTTATTTTTACTTACTTCACTCTTTTGTTCTCTGTACCCCTGCCCAACACAAAGGGTGGAGGTTTCCCTACCAGCAGATCATATAACTTAGTACATATGAGAAACCTCTGGAAAAAAATATGGGTGTCTTTTATGCTTAAATTTTCTCCATCAAGGGAGAGAGCTGAACTTTGGCTTCTCACATCTGTAGATGAACATTTTAACTCTCCTAGGGTGTTACAGGATGGATTGGACATGACAACACCAATTGAACAAGTGCTGGTGGTTTCTCAGAACCAAGGTTCCCAAGTGAATTTAGGTACTTTATTGACATCCCTAGAGAAGAGTCCAGTGAAGGGGAAAAACTAGGAGACAGCTTTATCACTGACCTTTGCAGACCTGATCCTCAGGAGGGTTGAGTACTGCACTCCTGAGTGCTGATTGCTGCACAGTGCTTAACTCCTGGCTGACCAAAATCCTTCTTGTACTGCATCCCACACAGGTGCAGTGAGTCTGCCCAGACACATTGGCTGTCTTCACTGACAGTCTTTCTTCCTGGTGGGGAAAAGAAAATTTTTCTTCATTGTCTGTCCTGGTCATAAGATGCAGCCAGAAATGTAAGACAGACCTGCCCTGTGGTGATTGGTGCAAAATGTCTCTGCCAGCATTCTTCCAATTGTATCTCAGTTCCTGAAGGATCTATCCTCTTACAAAATTACACTGCTAGTACCTTCAGAGATAATGTGAACTATTATAATGTATGTTTTATACAAGAGTAAGCAATTGATGTTCCATAATACATTAAAATTAAGGTAAGCATAGATATTCAAAGCTAGATGCTTTATCATCATGATATAGTTCTCATAGACTTTCTAAAATCCATTTCTGATCAGTGACCACCTTGGTAGAGATACAGGGTTGTTATTTTCTCTTCAGATAGAGCCAATGACATAGTAATTCATTTCTGACTAATGACATAGGACACTATTTTGGGGGAGGGAGTGATAACATTACAAAATTTGAATAAGTAGCCTCAAAGATTAATGAGGACATCTGAAACACTTTGTCTTGCCTAACAAATTTCTGGGTAAGATAGAAAGTGGGAAAAATAATCCTCAAAATTTACAAGAGATCCAGACTGAATGGACTGAATGAACACTTCTTCCATTGACTTGAACAGGTTTTGTATTTGGCCAATTTGCTACTATTTGCTTTTAGAGTAAAATAATACAACATGACAACAATTTCTTTTCACACCTCCCACAAATCACCTAACAAATAGCTCTGCAAAGTTATTCAGTGACGATATTATGCCTGTCTGATCTATATTGTCTGTCCTGAATTAGGTGACCTTACTGTCTCTATTTCTCACTCATTAAAGCACTCTCAACTCAGTATGTAATACTACTGTGAGTTAAATGCACTCAGAAATATGCTTTTTTTATCTCTTGTGGAATTAATTTTAATTGGCAAGGAAAATTTAAATTTCAGGATTGCAATATTTTGCCAATCAAGAAGAGAGCTAATTTCTCCTATCAATTGTATCTTATTGTGTCTCTCAGCTGAAACGAAGAAAGAAGTCATTCTGAACATTTTGATAATAAGTAATATCAATCAGGGAGGAATAATTACAAAGAAATAGAAGTAAATTAGCATTTCCTCCTGACAGCACTGAAGTGAGAAATGAGTACATAGGAAAGGGTGTGTGATAGATATGAGGAGGGTATTTGAGTGGAACGCAAGTGTACTTGGAATGTAAAAGGGAAACGAGAGTTCAGGGGAAAGTTTTATGAAATAAAGCATTTCTTTCAATGTAGTCTGCTTCACTGCTGGACAAGCTGAGTGGTCACCCAGAAGAGAGGGGGCATCATATGGTTCTAGAATAAATTACTTTTGCATTTTTTCACATCGTTGGCTTTAGCATTTGTCCTGTTTCTCTGGTGTGAAGCTTAACAATCTCTGCCCTATTTCAAAGACTGTTAGGCAATTTAATGATTTTAAAATGAAGTGAAATGGTAATGTACTCCTTGTTGGGGCCCAAGCAGCTTTGTCTGAGATATACTTGGTGTGGGCAGTCAGGCAGCAGTAACCAAGGTCAGTGAACGAGGGAAGTTGCTGATGTGGCAACTAAGTTGGGGAAGTTCCAAGAAAGGAGGATACCTGTCTGAATAGGGGTGTAGCTATAGAAGACAAGGTAGCCAATCAGCTTAGCTTGTGATGCATGTGTACGGAAATGGTTTCCTATATAATGTCACGGAGTTTTGCTAATAATGTGGAATGATTCTGCATCATATTGATGTGTCTGGTCATTCTCGGCCCGCATGGAACTAAAAGACCCCGGCAAGTGGTGAACCCGATGTGATTTTACCAACCACTACCCACTGGGAGAAAGC
>VXBZ01002178.1:1258957-1358271 GCA_013399135.1 Heliornis fulica | reverse complement strand
CGTTGTCCGGGCGTAAGGCCCGGTCTATCTAGCCCGGGGGGGGTAAGGGGAGCGGCACCGGCGCTGGAGGCCCGAGGAGACGGCGGCCGTGAGGGGAGGCCGGGTCTCCGGCCGCTGAGGCGGGCGGCGGCAGGGGAACCTGGGCTGTTGCCGCGCTCCCTCGGAAGCGGGCTGTCCTGAGTCTCGTCCGCGTTCGTGGAGAGTTTGTCCGGGAGCTGGCGGTGGGGGACGGCTCCTGGCTGTGAGCGCGGACCTCGATTGTCGACTAAAAGTAACTCGCTGGTTCGCGTGCGGCGCCCGGAGTGTATTCGCTCGGCGTTTTGCTGTTGGGTGAGGGGGCTGCTGTAGCCCACGAGGTGTAACCGAGCGGCTTGGCGCCTCTGGTGAATGCAGGGCCCTTTCTGTGCTTGGGTGCCCGCCGTGTTGGAGGCCGGCCTGTCAGAGAAACTTGGGCTTCGTGAGAGGTTCTTAGAATGCTGGTTATGTTAACCATATGGAACGCCGACTGAGTAATGCGTGTATGTGCGCTAGCAGGAGGGAATGTGGCGTTACTCGTCCCTATAAAGTAAAAAATACGAGCATAGAATTGATCTAAAGAGTTGTTCTAGTCGTTAATACTGGCTAGGAGTTAAATGACAACTGTCTCAAAATGCATATGAACTCAAACCAGTAAAGTTTATTTTACTTTCCTAAACTACACCTTTTGTATATTTTTGAGTCACTGTTTCATTTACAAAAGTGTGCCCTGTGAAGGCTATGTCACAAAATATTACTCCCTTTTGAGGCATTAAGTGGTTTATGCTAGCGACTTGAGGTTGTTACCCTTTTGGTTTCTCTGGTCCTTTCTGGGTAACTTGCCTGATTGTGCTTCATCACACCTTTTGATATGCCATGTATGCTGCTTCGTAGTGTCTGCTGTCAACTTGTTTCGGGGCTGTTACTTCACAGGTATATCTTGGAGCAGTTCTGTGGAGATGAGTCACATGTGATTTGAGAAAGAAGATGGAGGGGTTGGATTTCCGTGCTCTAAAGGAAAGAAGGCCTAGTCCTTGTCGTCCTTAGTGTGGTAGTGGCCAGAATCGTCTAAAAACTTCTTGGTACTGAAGAGTCACTGTCTGTGGTTCTTCCAATGATAGTGGCTGATGTGTGCTGGGGAAGCTTTGAGGGTCTTGGTTCATGCTGGGATGCCTTGTTCTCTCATACATCAGTGTGTCTGTAAACTACTGAGCATAGGTCTCTGGTGCTCTGTACAAAATCTCAATTATGTCTAAAAATGGAAGCATACCTTGAGACAAGAATATATTGTAACTGAAATCTTAAGAGCCTAATGATTATTAGTGCAGCCCTCTTCATTACAGAAAAAGAAAGTTTAAGTAGTTACACTTACTTTTTTTTTTCTTGTTTGTTGTTCCTAAAACCAGTTTTGTCCAGGTCTGCATTTTTCTTAGCCAGGTGCTGGTGAGTTGTGGGGTGTCCGGTGCCTGGTCTTGTGCAGGCAGTTTCTGTTTGTCTTGTGTCTGTGCTTGTCTCTGGTGAATCCTGTGTCTCCACTTCTCAAAGCCTCTGCTAACGCACCAGGTTGGTATTTCTCTGTGTCATTACTGTAGAGTTGTGAATATACAGAGTAATGTGTCTGTAGCAAATGGGTTGCAGCATGGCTGGGTAAACAAAGGTAAAACTAATAAGGCATAGCACCTGGTCAGTTAGAGAAACTGCTGTCACAGCTAAATCAAGTAAAAGTTGCAGGCAGGTCAAGAAAAGGTCAGCCAAAGTAAGCCTGACAGATTTTAGTCCTAATGCCTGGCAAATGCAATATAGAGTTTGTGGGCTGCTACTAGCAGTGGCATTACTGTGATACAGGGTAGGCAGCTGAATGGCAATGGAAGGGGTGATGGGGAAGAAGAATTCAAATGGATATGTGCTTGAGAAGTAGACAAGCTGAGTATGTTGTATAGCAGTGAGTTTGAGGGGAGAGACCTGGAGGGCCAGTTTTGGAATAGGCTCTTACCTGCAGAGGTTTTACCATTATCTGGTCGTATTGGTTCTAGCTGACACTTTCATGAATGTCAATGTCCCGCAAGGCAGAGGTGGCATCACATGCTTGAATCTATAGTTTGAAGTCAGGCTTCAGCATCCCTGATCAGTCTCCATCCCATTCCAAGTAGAGTGAGAGAGGAATGGCACTGTGGAATCAAAAGCTTCCAGTGAGTTTTGTCTACCACATCTTCAGTTCTGTGCTACACAGTGTTATTGGTTTCCTCCCCCTTTTCCTTTCACTGACAACTATGTTACTGATACAATCCCTTGCATCCCTTTTGGCTGCCTCTCCCAAAGCATGCAGCAGCTCAAGGGCATGACTTTCGGTGCAGAGGAAGCATGTGGGAAGATGCAGGTGATATGCTTGTGATATGAATATTGGTTTAAGAATTGGTGCGACAAGAAGATTTTTCTGCTTCTGACATACTGAGGCAAGTTACAGAAGGTACAAGTCATCTTTACCCTGCTTTTCTCACTTCACTCCCACAGCTTTGACCTCTGTTTTGTAGTCTGCCCATCCCTTGTTACTGCTGTGAGTACAAGTAGAGGTGATACTGATGAGAACTGATACATATCTGGGAAGTAAATATGTTGGTAAGTTAAAATTATTAAAAAATGATGGTAATGATGAATTTTGTCATGGAAAGAGGTGTAAGTACCCAGGGTGTAAGGACCATGAGTGAGGTGATAGCTACAGTAAGCATGAAAAGAATGGGAATGCAGGACCACAGCTTGTTATAAGTATACCTACCTGAACACATACCTACAAATCTGTTTCTACTCTACCAGCATTTCTGTTAACATTCCCCTGGAATGCTCTTACTGTCTCCTGCCAATTGATTGCCATGCACCTGTTTGTGGAGAGCATAATTGTCTGGAATGGTCAATATATATGGTTGATGTAGGAAAAACTCAGTGTGGTGTGCTAGATGTTTTGGAAAAGTGAAGGGCGTCTTGGGTTGTAAATAGTTCCAAAACCGTATGGAAGTTGCTTTAATTGTTTCCTCTTTGGAATTTTTATGGTTACATTGATCGCTCATTTTCAAATTAAATTTCAAATTAAACTTCATAGCAAAGCTTTCAATAAAAATGAGGCATCTGAATTTGCAGGCTTTCCTAATGGAAGAGTGGGTGTTCTATTTGTGTAGTACAGCTCCTTCTGGGATTACTTTACGTTTTGGTTCTTGGGTAGAGATGTAATGGCGGGAGGTATGCCAGGGTTCTTCCCTGCTGCCTTTGTGAGTTTAGTATAGGGTTTTTTAATGTCTGGGAAAAAAGATTGCTGTGAACTACAGCACTGTGGTTAGCATTCAAGCATCAAACTGCTGCTGTAGGTTTCCAAGTAAATGCACTTGTTATAAGTATACCTACCTGAACATATACCTATGTGTAACATATGCTGTATGTTACATATTATTCCCTATCTGGAATGTGGATCTTTGTCCTGGATGGTGTAAGCTTTCAATGAGTTTTTCCTCTTCTTTCAGCTTTAAGTCATCTTCTCTTGGTAGCTTTCCTTAGCTTCCAGTAGGTAGTCTTTAGGTGTGTTTATTCTTTTGCCCTTTAATATTGTGAACTGCTGCCTAGACATACCACTCTGATCATTCATGCCTATTGCTTTAGAAGCTACAGGTGCCAGCTGTGGTTCTGCAGCCAAGACTGAACGCTGCTGCTAAAATAAGACTTACAGTGCCAATGCTATATATTGCTTTCTCTTCTGCAAATTAAATGGCTGGCATTGTCTACTAGCCATTCTATTTGGGTCTTTTTTTTTTTATTAGTGTATCAAGTAAGCTTATCTTACTATTGTGTAGGAAAGTTCTGTGAAGGCCAAAAAGCCTGCAAACACCTGTAGTTCAGAAAAATTCTGTGTACCAGAAGACTTACAACAGCTGTCTCTATCTGCTTCTCAAAAATATTTCCACAAGCAAAGCTTTCTGTAGCTTTGTCAAGGAGTACAGCTGATAATCCCTTGATTTTTGTTTGACAAAGCCCATCTGGAAGATGCCAGTATTTTTTACTGAAAGATGGAGTAAAAGAATGCAAAATAACTTCTCCGTTACAGACATTTATTGGCCTGTTCTGTGCAAATGTAAATCTGTTTTCTCAAAACCTGCAGTTTCTAATGCAGGCATTTCATATTTATAAATAACATTTTAATGCATTTTCTTGGATTTTCTTTTAAGCAAAGCATCATTATATAAAAAAAATCCAATCAAAAACCAAAACCTGTAAGGATCTTCAAATATTTGCAGTAATGGCAACATAAAGCAAAAAGTGCTGCAGTACACTAATTAGATTGTTAGAAGCAGCTTTTCTTGTCATAATCTTGATTGTGTTAATCTGTTACCTTCATGAAAGCATTTAAACCTTATGTGTAACTGCTGTTTGTGAAAATTACGAAAATAATAACTTGCAAGCCAGCAGGAATTGTGGATAGGGTTCCTTTGGTTATTTGAAGATCCCTGGGAAGCCCTGTTCCCAATAAAGAGGTTTATGCTAAGTTAAACTTGGCTGATGTTGTTGGTGCTCGTAACACCAAGCCAGACAAGCCAACAGCTCTACATATGTTTTCTGATTGTAATTGCATTAGTCCCGTCATATTCTTCTGACCCTGGACTCATGAGCATTGCTGTACCTTTGTTCTTCATCACTTAAAGGTGCCTAGGAGCCAAGGTTACAGTTCTGGACAAAACCTCCAGTTTAGTAACTTTCCATACTTGCATAATATTTTTTCCTCCCTCTGACTCCCTCCACAAAAAGAGTCCCCTAAACTAGTAGAGGAAATATTTTTTCTGCATATAATTAATTTAGTCATCATTTTGGCTTTGTAAAAAACTACAGTGCAGTCTGGTGGGTGTCATGGTCTGAAAGCAGCTGGTATCTCACAGAAGATGTGCTTTTTGAAGATCCTGGTGTTTGCAGCACTGATTCTTCTTTCCCATATGTCTTTTATACCAGTGTAGTAGCAATTTTTAGCATGTATCTGCTGTATTAGCACTGAAATATGTTTCTTTAGATACATGCTGTTAATGAAGTTTTGGTTTTAGGTATGGTTAAGTAGGTTGGCATCCTTTGCTCTTCAGGGTTATAGATAATTAAAGTGTATTTCATGTAAGTGTTCAGTAATCTTGTGTTATGTTTTGGTTTTGTACAGTGAGAGATACATAGGATATAGAAGTTGTGAAACACTGGACTTGTAGGTAATTTCTATAATCTTAGCACTTCTGTGAACAAAACCCCAAAAAGCTAGTTATGGGAAAACCAAATGCTAATTCTTCACTTAGCGTTTCATATTCCATGCTTCCAGTCATCTTGTTATCTTGGAACATAAACACTTAAACTGAACCTTGAAGAACTGCTTTCTTATGTAGCTTGGTGTTGTTAACTACTAGCTGAAACAAGCTTTTTCTTTTCTCTTTTTTTTTTCCATTTTCCTATTTCTATTTGTTTATATGGGAATTTTAGGTTATGCTGAGCATGGTGGTTTTTTTCTTTAATTTGGAGGGTTGTGTAAAGGAGACTGTCTGGCATCTGGGCTAAAATGTATATTTTCTCTGCCTTTTTCAGAAGGTTTTGCTTAGCTGATAGTTACTCCACCCTTCTTTTTCCCCAGCCAAACTTAAAAGAAGGTGTGACTTTAATATTAAAAATGGAATCATTGTTCCTGGGAGACTAAATAAAAAGCAATTACCCTTTTAGTCAAATTTTACGTCCTTGCTGTCCCATGTAATTAGGTAGCTTCACCCAGCTTCCTTCATCTTACTAGTGAAAAAATAGCTAAAGTGTAGTTCCACATCACCCATAATTCAGTTGAGCTGTCAGATGTTTCAGACCTTGTGGTCTTACTCTAGCTGCCCCCAGCAACACGCTGTAACTGCTTCCATCGCACTGGGACCTGTAACTGCTTCCATCGCACTGGGACCGATGCTTATGTGCCCGCATTTTAGCTCTGGGGTGTGGTTTGATCTGCTGCAAAAGAGGGGTTTCTGTAGGGACCTGTGGCTGCCAGATTGCTGGAGCTGACAAGGGGGTAAGCCTGGCTGAGAATGGGGAAGTCACTTCTCCCTTCCCTTGCCCCAGAGTCTGAGGAAAAGAGTGAGAAGGTGGCCTTTTCTCTTTTTAAAAAATAATTTATTAAGCACTGTCAGCTGCAGTGGTGTGTTGCACAGCCAATGCTCATGTGGACACTCACTTTGAGCGAGGAAGGAGTGTAGTTCCTTCTTTCCTGAATTTCAGATTGACTCAGTCACGTGTAATTTAATGCGTTCAGCAGGAAAAACAAGGTGGCTCCTACTCTCAGAAGTTTGCGGTGTTTACCTTCTTGGATAGGTAAGAATGAGGAAAAGGTCATGGCTTTATTTTCATTTTTTGAATAGCCTTCCTGAGCCAGCAGATGCTTCCATCTTCAGTTTCATAACACACTTCAAGAACAAGTTGGTGGTGCATGGTTTTGAGCAATTAAATAATTACTTCCAAAGTGATTTATGTTCTGTAGCATTTTAAACCAGGTGCTTTAAACAAGCCCTTTTGCAAGCGAATACCCATCTATCTTAAAACCTGCATGTAAAAACAACTGCAGATAAGCCATTCAGCATTGGTAAAAGCTGATTTTGGATAAGCTTGTCACTAGAAATGCATCCTTATTACCAGGTTTGCAACCCACATGCGCAGAGGATGGGCAAGGTGCTCCAGTGGGAGAACAATAGTAAAGATCTGTCTAAAAGTCTTAGTTGTACTTGGTCTGAAACTGTTGAACCATCTGTTTCCAGTCTTTTTGAAGTGGGCTGCTTTATTTTTAAGTGAAGGAAAATGACTTAATGACAGTGATATTGCTTTGAAGGTGGTTAGAAGAGCTGGTGTCATGCAAATGATGAAATACCTCCAAAGTTGCCTCAGCAAAAATGAGTTTTCTGATTATGCAGGAATGTGGGCAGTGACTTCACGGTAGCGATGCAGTTTTCTCGTATTGTCGGCTTACATTCGTGGGTCAGAAGAGTCAGTAATTTTTTTCTTTAGTCTTTTTAATTGTACAGCATTTTATGACACTTGAAGTTCATCTTTACAGAGACAGCTTATGATAAAAATATTTTGGTTAGGATTGGTTTCAATTTGGCTTAGTTTGTTATCTCGACTGTAAGTTGAAGGCAAGCTTTAGTAATCATATTTGTGTCAGTGCAGTGGATCAAAAATTACAGGTCATATTGGAGTCTGTGTATGCCCTCTGGGTTTGGTTTCAGCAGGAAAGTGCTATTCTGTTGACTTTGCAATGCTAATGTTGGATTTCCAGTAAGGGGTTTGTTCTTGTTTTAAGATGAACTCTTTAATTTCTGCTTTCATTTAACAAATTTCAATGGAGTCAAATTGAGATAATCAGGGCAACGTAGCTCCTTTGTATACTAATTAATCCCACTGTTCCACTCTTTCACTTCATGTGTGGATTAGTAGTTTCCTCTGCTCTTTATTTTACTGCTGCCTAGTCGGGATGCCATCCGTGTCACACATAGATGCATGGTGCTTATTTTTAATGAAGTTTTGCCCTGTGTTTTGAGATGTTGCAGGTACTGTAAGAAGTGTACTCAAAGTCATAAATTCTGTGAGGCCTTAGGAAAGAGCATGACAGCATGCACGTGTGCTGGTGGTCTCACTAATGCTTGTCACAATTGTTACCAGGGAGTATCTGTGAAATGCTGTTGGTGTCAGTTGGCTTGGGAGGCTATCAGTCCTTCACTAGAACCTGATGGAAAGCTGGAGGAGCTTGCTTGTCAAGGAGGGACAGTTTAGCATTTCTGCTGCAGAAGTTCATTGAGCAAAGAAAAATACCAAAAGTCCGTTAACCCTTGTTTTCCAGGGCAGTGCCCAAGAAGTCTTTCCAACTTTTGAAGTCTAGATTGGTTTGTCGTAGAGATTATATTGCATGCAGTATCTGTCCTTGGTATGGAAGCCTCACACTACGAAAATCCCTAGTAATGAATATATTAACTGTGCCAGAGTTTGGAGTAGTTTTTTTTTAACCTTCCAAGGAAGAGAGAAATAATAGATGATAAAAATAGTTGTAACCATTAAAAAAAAGCTTCCTAACAAGGGATTTTTTCAGAATTGTAAGTTTAAATCTTGATTTGGAGTATGGCAACTTCTGTTCTTGTGAGGTGTGCATGATTTAACACCTGTAGTAACTGAGACTGAAAAAGGAAAGGTAGAACTTCAAAAATAGATTTTTGCTAATTATGTACTATTTGAAGCACAATGGCAAAGCATGGCCTTAAACTAAAGCAAGCCCTAGTATGTGGAAACTAGGATTAACCTAAGCTTGAACATGAGTAAATCAAAGCTTGTATTAGGTGAACTGTGACCTCATCATAGCTTCCACAGGGAATTTCTAGGTTCTGTCTGTTTCAGATCATTGCATCAGAAAAATAACTCGCTCCGCAGCTATGCTTCTCTTTCCATGTTTTAAAAAGCCCTGCTCATTTTTTTTTCTGCCTTCAAAAACAAAACAACAAAAAAAAAACCCCAAAGCCCAACACCTTAAGGTATGTGCTATTTCAGTATGTTTTTCTGCAGATTCTATGTAATAGCTGAGGGTTTTTTAAATGGTGTTTTAGCGTTAAATATTGTTTCCTTGCTGTCCTAGCAAGAGAAACACAGAGATTTTTATTTTTTTTACAGACCACGCATTCATCAGTCATGAGGTTTTTCAACTTTTCTGACTCAATAGCTTGCAACTATGTGGGGCTTTATAAGTAGGAGAGCTACTGGCTGTCTTTTTACATGGCTGAGCAGTGGTAGGTGACAGATCTTCATTTATTTTTTTTTAACATTTTATATTTTTTTACAGGCAGGTTTTGTGTTTGCAGCTTTGTCACTGACTTTGCTTAATATATAACACAAGTAGCTTTGGGTTTTGGAGTGTCACTTTCTGTTCCTGGGCTGATTCGATGCTTTGATTGCATGAGATGTTGAATTTCCTTTGTTGCCCATGCCAGTCTTAAATCTCCAAACACTTACTTGGAATTATATGGGTATATTGGATCCTGGTTTTGCTTGGTATCTGAAATATGGTGATCTCTGCAAGCTTGTTATTAGTTACTGTTCTCTCCTTTAATTAGCCTAAGTGCTGTGCCTTTTCCTGCTGCATAGTTTTGCCCTGTATGAGGAACAGACCTCTGTTAGGAATGTCTGCAGCCATTAATATTTTGGAAATTGCTTGTTTAGGTTTGAGTGAAGTACATAAACCTAACTCTTGCTGTAACTTGAAGTGGTTGAAGTGGTGGCGTAGCAATATCAGAGCTCTTCTCACATCTGGCAGTAAACAGAGGCTATAATCCAAAATAGATTAATAAGAAGTGTGTCTTGGGCTTCAATTATGAAACAGACAAAAGAAAATCAGGGAAACAATCCCTTCCCAGCAGTGCAGTAGTAGCACTTTGTTTTCAGTTTGATGCTTTCCAGGCCTCCTTGAGCTTCTTGAGTTGGCTGGGTTTATTTTGGTATGTGAACCTGATCAGCTGCAGGCCTCCTTTGAGTCCAGAGCTTTGACCATGATAAGCCTAATGCGATAGGGCTGTGAAATCTGTCTCCATGTGAAAGCAATTTGAGGTTGGAATTGAAAACTAAGTATGCTGTTACTTTCAGGTTCCTGTATCAGGCACTCCAGTAGAGGGTTGGGGTTAGGACACCAGTGAAGGTAAGAGAGAGGTTGTGCAGAGACCTTTTGGAGGACCCAGAGGAGGCTTCTGCAAGAGTGTTTGGGTTTGTGAAATCTTCACAGAAAAGTTCCTGTGTGTATCTTCCAATGCATGTTAGATATTAAATGCAGTGGGTTCCTTAGGACATAAGAATTTCCCAGGAAGAGACTGAGGACAACTTATCAATATTCTTTTCAACTTTCCTTTATTTTGAAGTTCTAGTGGAATGTTATTAGAGTTTTAAAAGGTAAGGTAATTCAAGGTCAGTGTGGGAATAAACATTTAGTAATGGAAGTCAGTGTTTTCATTCCTTGGTCTTAAGAAGAATTATATATACACAACAACATATACAGTTATAAATGCATGTAGCCTTAATTTTACTTTTCCTTCATCCAGGCTCAGGTGCTTGAAGCCTGCTGTGTCACTTTTTAATAAAAGGCAGTGTAGTGGGAAGTGTAGATTTCTTGGAAGCCATTGACTGTTGAGCAGTGGAAGTCAAGGCTGGAAAGGCTCTTGTGCTGTATTTATGCCAGTATTGTGACAGCTGAACAGTCTTCATTATTATTCCTGAAGTGTTCTTGCTGGTGGGTGTTAAAGCTTAATGTCTCTGAATTAGTTTATTCAGTATTTGATTTGAGAGGTTTTTTTCCCCAGAGAAGTTTTCTTGAAGGTTCAATTGAAGCAACTTGATTTAAAACCAAATAAACCCCCGCCCTTTTAAACCCTCTATCATGTAAAACATAAGGTACCATAAGCGTCCTCTTTGCTAATAGCATAAAAAAACGTGTGCTTTATGTTTGGACATACGTTTCTGCAAAGTTACAATATAGAAAGTCAGCCTTAGGAATATCCATTAAAAAAAAATGCTGTTAAAAGGCCTCGCTCTTTAATGTCAGTACAGCTGTGTGGTTAAGATCTGTTAGTAGTGGGAGCAGAACAGACATGGAAGGAGTAGTAGTGGAGCTTGTAGTTTGGACTCTCCAAGCTATTTCAAGCTTGGATTTGATCGTTAACTCCTAGATTAGAAGGAGGTAAACAAGTGTGCTTAACAAACTGATATGCCACACTTAATGCAGAGAGAAGCATTGATGGCCTATGTGTAGGCCTAGATATCATAGTGAGCCTGACATTAGTACTTTAACTCTGGGTGCAGAGATCACTGTTGACATTTTTATTTCATCAGTCTGTGCTACCCCTGGTGCACAGCCAGTTAAACTGCTTATAAAACCAGCTCTTAAAACTGCTGGAACAGCAAATTGGCTGTTCTTAGGGTGGAAATGGCCAAAAAGTTTTCTCTTGGGGCATTGGTTTAGAAAACTAATGTGGACTTATCTGAGTTACTTTTCTCAAATGTATTACATATCACATCAGTACGTAAGAGGTACAACTGGGTACATTCAACCACGTTTTCTTCTCTTGACTAAAAGTAAGTATCTCTGGTAATAAAGATGCTGTACAGTCAGGTGCTTCGTTTGCATGTTTGGTTTGTTCTGTCTCTGCAGAAAAGAAGTTAAGATCTTGAAAATAAGATAATCTTGTCATTTAAGGCAAAAATTACATTGTTGCTTACTTGTGCTTTTGTCACATATAGGCAGTGCTTGATGGCTTATGCTCAATTTTACCAATAAAATGGCTTTGTATCCGCATTCTTTACAACCTGTAAAATGATTCTCGGCCCCTCCTTTTGTGAAGGGATATATAATCATAAGTTGTTCCTTTTAAGTAGTTACTGAATTTCAGAATATTTAATTTTCTTAATACTCCTGGGATTATAAATTGGCAAGGCTGAAGCTGTGGTGGTTTAGAAATGGTAGTAGAATTTGCTGACACCTTGGAGGTCCTGAATTTGGAATAAATTATTTTTCAGTATTTTCTTGATATAGATGCAGGTATTTGGGTCAGACGTTGCCTGACATTTCCAGAGTGGGTGGTAGTAGTTGAGACAGTGAAATTCTGAAACACAGAACAGTCTTCTGCCCATGTATCTTAAGAGGGAGTTAGGTGAGATATTAATTGCATATCGATTAAATGGTTTTTGAAACCACAAGCCGGGATAAAAGCATCTATTTCCTACTGTAATAGACCAGTTTTGGTGTGAGTACTGAAATTCTCCATGTGAAGCAGGGAGTAGGCAAGTCTGTTTTTACAATTTGTGTGGTATATCTGAACTACAACTGTTGGCAAAGGACAGGAAAAAAGCCACTAGTGCTCTGTTGCAAATGAGAGGTTATAGCCAGAAAACAAAATCTTTTAAAGAGAGACTTGATATTATGAGCTCTAATGAGGAAGGATGTGTATTTCAGATGCCTAATGAAACATTTTGGCTTGCTTTAGGCCTGGAAGAGGCAATAGCAAGGCAAGTGGTGGAAATAAATGCTTGCCAACTGCACAGGTATTTTTTATGATGGACTTTGGAGTCTGGCTCTGGGCTAAACTGTTCTCTGAGACTTTCAAGAAAAAAGGAATAAAACTTTTTAGTCTGATGGCAAAGCATAGGCAATTGCTACTATGGGTTGGAAGCTGTGAAGAAGTTTCACTTTGCTAAATAAAAATACAGTAGCTTTTTGGGTTGCTAAAGTGTGTTTAAAGGAGCAGGTAAGTGCTGATTAATAGAAATTTGTGATTACTCAATTGCTAGGTTTTGGGTTGTGTTTTTTTTTTTTTGCTTCACTTTTACTGTGGACCTGCTTTTTTATCAGTGACACCTACTGTGATTTCAAGGACTAAACAATCTTCTGGAGGAAAAGTGAAACAGTGTAGTTACATTCTTCCAAGAAGTTTTATCAAATCTAAACTTTTAAAGTCATTGTTGCAAGAACTGAGCAAGTTTTATTGCTCCACCTCCCTTCCTTCAAGGAGGTGACAGAGTGCACAGTCAGCAAGTTTGCTGATGACACAAAGCTGGGAGGGGTGGCTGACACACCAGAAGGTTGTGCTGCCATTCAGCAGGATTTAGACAGGCTGGAGAGCTGGGCAGGGGGAAGCTTAATGAGATTTAACAAGGACAAGTGTAGGGTCTTGTATCTGGGGAGGAACAACCCCAGGTACCAGTATAGGTTGGGAACTGGCCTGTTGGAGAGCAGCGTAGGTGAGAGGGACCTGGGGGGTTTTGGTGGACAGCAGGATGCCCATGAGCCAGCAAGGTGCCCTTGTAGCCAAGAAGGCAGATGCAGCTGGGGGTGTATTTNCTCTTCTCAGTGATGGACAGTTGATAGGGCAAGGGGCCCAAACTAGAACACAGGGAGTTCTGTCTGAATGTAAGGAAAAACTATTTCACTGTGAGGGTGACAGATCAGTGTCACAGGCTGCCCAGAGAGGTTGTGGTGTCTCTGCTGGAGACATTCAAGACCAATCTGGAGACATTTCTGTGTGATCTAATGTAGGTGATCTTGATCAGGCAGGGGGTTGGACTAGATGACCTTTCAAGGTCCCTTCCAACTCCTAATGCTCTGTCATTATGACACATGTGAAGGTTTCTCTTTTTTGTCCTGCTGGGTGGAATAAGTAGTGCATAATGGTTTGTTAAATAGGGGTTTTGCCCCTGCGTTGCTTCTGTGACTTATTTTACATTCTTAAGCTTTTGTTTTATACAGATGAAATTTATACAGATTTATAATGATTTTTATACAGATGATTTTTAGTTAAGTAAACTTAATATTTGAACTCTGGATAACCCTGCTTTCCTTGTGCATTTTAGTGCAAAAGATGATATTGATATTGATGCCCTTGCTGCTGAGATAGAAGGTGCAGGAGCTTCAAAGGATCAAGAGCCTCAGAAATCCAAAGGCAAAAAGAAAAAAGACAAGAAGAAACAGGATTTTGAGTAAGTTTTGTGGTTTTTTTTTTAACTCTGTCTTATTCTATTATACAAAAAACTCAGTTAAGTCCTTAACTTCTTTCTTATTTTAGTGAAGATGATATCCTGAAGGAGCTGGAAGAACTGTCTATAGAAGCACAAGGAGGGAAAATTGACAGGGAATCTTCTGCAGGAAAGGTGAATACTGAGAGGGTAGTGGGCTGTTTAATGGGAAATAGCTGAAACACCAGAGCTGTGTCCCAGAAAACTTCTGGTGCTTCAGTGCTTGGAGATCCTTTGTGAATCGATCATACTTTACTGTAAGTCAGATGTGAAAGATTTTACTGGAAGCCACATCTTCATGCTGATAATGATTCAGAGTTGATTGGAATAAATTGTGGGCTGAGGTGTAGCACACTTGGCAGGAATAGTTACTGTTTTCTAACTCTATCTTCAGTAAGGTAAGTTTTTTCCTCTGTCTCTCAATGCTGCTTCTTAGCTTACAGTAGCAAGTAATTTTTCATTTCTGATTATTGAATTGTTTAATTACCAGGTTGAAAATGACAATGAAGAAAGCTTATCAAAACAAGATAAAAAAAGAAAAGGAAAGAGTAAAAAAGCCAATCTGGAAAATGACTATGACAGTGAGGAAGTGGAAGATAAAGATAAAAAATCTAAAAAAACTCAGAAAGCAAAACAGGATATGCTTTCTGGCAGTGATGATGATGATCATGAAACACAGGTTAAGAAAAGCAAAGGGAAAACTCAAAAGTCAAATAAAAAGCATGATCTGTCAGAAGATGAGGGTAACGTTAAGAAAAGCAAAGAGCGTGCAGCGGCAGTGTCTACAGGTGAGAGCGGTGATGAATCAGATGAGTTCTCCCAGTCTAGAAAAGGACAAAGGAAAAACCAAAAACCCAAGTCCACTCCTGCTGCTGAAAGTGGGGAAGATGAAGAAGAACCTTCATTTAAAGTAAAAACAGTAGCTCAGAAGAAGGCAGAAAAAAAGGAACGTGAAAGGAAAAAACGTGAAGAAGAGAAAGCCAAACTGAGGAAGCAGAAAGAGAAGGAAGAATTAGAAGGTGGTAAAGAACCAGCAAAGCCTAAGGAAGCTTCAAGAAAAGCTGAGGAGAAGGCTTCTACTGAAGTCACAGTAACCCCTGGCCCTGGGGAAAAAGGAGAGACTGCTGCAGGAGCAGAGGGTTTGTAACATGGCTGCTAAAACTTTAATTTAAACACTATAGCTTTTATAAGAAGGTGTTAAGAATTGGCAAGCAGTGAGGGTGATCTGTTGGGGACGAATAAGAAATACTATAACTGGTAGCCTTGCCTGACTGTGTGGGATCACATGTGGCTGTTTTCTCTGGCCTGTAGTTTGCTCAGGTACATGGGGAAACAAAAGCCAATGGCAAATTCTCATTACAGTATATGCTTACAGTTCTGTATTGTAACCTACTTTTGCACTTCCCTGTTATTCTGTTGCTTTATGATTTCAGGCCCTGACTTGGAGCAATTTTATTTCTTTTCGTCATGAAGTACTTAATGTAGTAGTCAGTCAATACGTGTCTCATCTGTTATTTATTGTAATCAAAACATTAGTTGTATTTAGACTGTCTTTTAAACTTTGGAGATCTTTGAGTGTATGTTTCTTCTCTCTAGCTGATGATAATGAAGGGGACAAAAAGAAAAAAGACAAGAAAAAAAAGAAAGGTGAGAAAGAAGAAAAAGAGAAGAAAAAGGGTCCCAGTAAAGCCACGGTTAAAGCTATGCAGGAAGCCTTGGCTAAAATGAAAGAGGAGGAGGAAAGGGCAAAAAGAGAGGAGGAAGAGCGCATAAGACGGCTGGAGGAACTAGAAGCAAAGCGCAAAGAGGAGGTACTGTGTATATTGCTCTGAGGAGTAAGGGAGAGGGTAGTCTTAACCTGTACCCTTGCTGGTGGTGCACTTGGGGGATTGCTTCTTAGTATGTTTCTCATCAATAAAATATGTGCTTGGCGGGCTTTTGTGTAAAGTGTGCTTTAAAATGTCTGTGTGTAATCTACCGTTTCTCTAGGAACGATTAGAGCAAGAGAGGAAGGAAAGAAAGAAACAGAAGGAAAAAGAGAGGAAGGAGCGTTTGAAGAAGGAGGGAAAACTCTTAACAAAAGCTCAACGAGAAGCCAGAGCCAGAGCAGAGGCTACTCTTAAACTACTTCAAGCTCAGGGTAAGTGGTAAAGATTAAAGTAATAGTAGTGATTTAAAAAAATAAATAATCATCATCCTTACTGCTCTGTGATTATTTTCTCTCTCTGGAGCTATGAGGGCAAATACCGAGAAGTTCCATGACAGTTATGAGCTACTTCCTGCCCCCTTTAAGAAAGTAAATGTCTGTAAATTTTTTCATCTTACACTTTATCTATCCAACTTTTGCATACGTTCCACTCGTGGTTTGAAGATGTTAGTTACGGAACTTAGGAAAAATCGCTTCTTACTATTGCTTAGGCCAAAGGCCAGGAAAAGGAGATGGGCTGTGCTTCAGGTCTTGTAAGACCAGTGATCTGGATCCTTTTGAACTCTGATGTTTTTGATAAGCAAGTGTGTTGTTTTACTGGGAACAGTATGCTCTTTTCTTGCATTTGCTTCAGGAAATGGTTATATAGGAGCTTCCCTGCTTTTCCATCAATAATTCCCTGTTTCCAATGCAGTGAAGTAAATGTGTCCAGTGTACTGTAAGCTTATGTCCTAATTTGTTCCTGGTAGCTCTTTTTTTTTTTTACGGTGAAGGAAAGGAATGAATTCTTGAGTGCTCAGTATCCTTCCCTTTGCATTTGTAGAGAACAATGATGCTTTGGTAGGTGGAAGTGTAAGGGTAGGAATAGCTGTTATAGCTGGTAAACTGCTTGGAACTGTTAAACACACACAAAGGCTGTTTCTCTTCTGTTGTTGCTGTAGTTACCAGAATTCTTGTACTTGTGTGCTGGCACAAATAGATATTTGTCAAATCTACACTCTAAATCACTCAGTACCTGAAGGAAAGGTGCTGTAATAATTATTATTTTGCCTTTGTGCTAAACTTCTGGTTTTGATTGAATCCCAGCATTACAGTGCTGTTTTTCTGGTGAGGTGATGGTGAAGCTGATGAATTGAAGCTGGCATTGTCTTAGCACCTAAAACAGTTTTTTTTCCCTTTGCTTAATATTTGGTGTTTTAACATAAATGATTTCCTGAAAATTTTTAAGCTTTTCAGAAGAGCTTTGCCTCTTTACTGCCCCAAATTGCCTGTAACTAGAATGGTTTACAGGCTGGCTTTAAGTGAGTTTTAGTATAGCAGACTTTAAATTGACATATGCTTGTTAAACTTGAGGTATGTGTGTTCGTGAATTGCTGTGTAAACATGGGAAAGCATCAAACCTGGAATCTTAGGATGAAATTGGGGTTTTTTGATTTGTGGTTTTTTTTTTCCCCATTAGTGACCTAACACTCCTGAGAGTGTTCAGAGTATATCAAGAACTATATTTAGCTCAAGCTTTGCAGCTGTTGAAAAATCAGATTTTTAAAAAGGATAAGATATGCATTGAACCTACTTTCCGCTCCCTTCCTCCACCTTTAATTACTAAACATAAGCTGTGGTTAAAGTGAGAACATGTTTTCCAGAATTTAATCTCCAGGATTTTATTTTCATTAACTTTTTTTTGCAGGTGTTGAAGTGCCATCCAAAGACTCTGTGCCAAAGAAGAGGCCAATATATGAAGACAAGAAAAAAAAGAAGCAGCAGCAGCAGCCAGAAAATAAAGAAGGTGTGGAATACTTAATGGACATATTTCCAGAAGGTGTTTGTGATACAGCTGATATAGGATCAGCTAATCCTAAACTACTTGCACTTCATGGTGCCTTTGACACTCTTGACACCCCGACCCCCACATGTAAATGCTGGTGCTTGAGGATCCTAAAGTTGTGTTGAAGACGGATTGCTGAAGCCTTTGCTTTACAATCTACTTGGCTGGTGTTTTTCTTTTCCAACTTGGGTATTTTCTTTAGAATTCCGAAATGTTGGAGATACACTATGTTGTATATAACCTACATATACACACAGCACTTAACCTCCCATTAGGAGAAGGCCTTTATGTTCTGTGTAAATAATAGTAGCATATCATTATGTTATCATTATTATATCTAATGTCCCAAGATGAAAGGGCATTGATGCTAGTTTTACTGCTTTCCTTTTAAGATGGGGGTGGGTTTTTTCGGTGTGCTTTCTCAGACAGGAAAAAAAGTTCTACATTTCCAGGGTGTGAATAATAAAAGAGCTTGCTGTTTTGAAAATTTAAAATTTATTGCACGAGTTAGACATAAAGTGAGTGTGTCAGTATTTTTTACTGTACTCATGGTTTTCCTGTGGGTAGAAATATTGCTGTGGGTTTCTCAAGATAGTTCCCTAGTTTAAACAAAACAAAACCCCGTTCCATTGGGTTTTTTGTTATTTAGCTGTTTGGGGGTTTTAAATTTCAACATGGGGAAAAAAAAGAGTAGGTCTACATTAGATGTTAGGAAGAAATTCTTAACTATGAGGAGTTGAGGCCCTGGCACAGGCTGCCCAGAGAAGCTGTGGCTGTCCCCTCCCTGGCAGTGTCTAAGGCCAGGTTGGATGGGACTTTGGGCAGCCTGGTCTAGTGGAGGGTGTCCCTGCCCATGGCAGGGGAGTGGGACTAGATGGGTTTTGAAGTTCCTTCAACCCCAAGCATTCGATGAGTTATGGGCTACATAACACTCCTTGTGTGTAAAGAATTGAGAATGGTGCTTACCTGAATTGTATCAGTGATTTTTATTTTATATGGAACTGTAGAGCAAACATTTGTAGTTCATTAGTGTTTATGTGATTTGATATTTTTTTTAATGTTCAAAACCAGTGGTAATTCTCTTAGCCAATATCTGACCTATCACATAAAATCTGTTTAACTGGTTAGAAAGCCAAATGTTTTTTCAGATAAGCCACGTTGCTCTAACTTTGTTTTAGCTCAGAAAGTGGGAGTTCAGTTAGTTTGGTATTCAATAAATTTGGGTTTTGTTTACTTGTAACAGCACTACTTGAAAACAGAACTTCAGTGTGAAGCTGGATGTCTGGATAGGTTGTTTGCACTTGGGAAGAATGTAGCAACTGATCTGCTTTATTGCAATTTCAGAGAGTGTGGAGGTAACTTCCCCAGCTGAAGATGCTGTAGAAATGGAAACACCAGTAAAAGAAGAGACTCCTCTTCCGGTAGAGCAAGGTTAGTAGCAATGTTAATAAACTTAAGGTGCATAATGAGACTGTATGGTGGGTACCGTACCTTGTTGGTTGGAGGCTGAGTGGCCATCCTTTCTTGAGGTAGTGGCTGGCTTTTTTTGTTGCCTTCTAAGGGAGGAACTGATGGAATTTCATGAAATAAAAAGGCACAAAGCTTCAGAATGAGACTGCAGAGGTCCCTTTTTCTGGGTGAACTACAGTGTTCAATTGGCTTAAGCAACTATCTCAAATAAGCGCATTCACTGCCTTATGATCAGCTTTTCATTTGTGTTCTAAAAGGCTGTTTTGTCTGGGGTTAGGTGGGGGCAGGGAGGAAATATGCTGCTTCTAGTATTGATAGTGCAGTATTCACAGTGATCATGTTCTTGATTACACGTGTTTTGCTTTCAGAATTGCTGAATGTGGTGGATATGGGTTAGCTTGTGAAACAGTATCAGCATAGCAAGTGATTGTTGCCCTTATTTTTGCCAACATGTGGTACTTGTTTTGGCAAAATCTCATTGTACTGGGATTTTTCCTCAGCAAGGAGATTTTTCAAATTTTACCCTTATCCTTAAGTCAGGCAAGTACTGACAAAACTTCTAGCTTGACTTACCTTTTGAAGGAGTGATTCCATTGCCCTAAAAGAGGAGGACTCACTGGGCGGACAGCAGTTCTCATAATATTCTAGCAGAAACTTCATGGCGCTCTGTGTGCTGTGACATATATATTGTCTGCTGCCTCATGGAGAGGGTTACAATTTTGCATTTTTCCATTTGTCAAGAGCTGCAGTCTCTTTATGTATCTGACGGAATTCCTGCTGGAACAAATATATTTAATGCTTCTGGAATTCAGGGTGTAATTACATCAAGGCACCTGGAGTCCTAATACAACTCTTCTCATAGAGAATTAGTTATTTCCCACTAATTAAAATTAATGCTGTAACCCAACTTGTTTTCTTGTTCCTCTGTCACTTTGTTGCACATGACTAACTGTTAACTGGGCAGCTCCTTTCACGGAATGTGGTCGCAGTCAAGGTTTGTGTGGTGTGCATTACGCAGGTGCTTGCACGAAATGCAGACAGGAACTAGATAAGCAGTTTAGCTACGTCTTCCAGAAACGTGTCTCGCTAAGCAAAGATCCAAGTGCTGTAAGAAATCTTTTTTTTTTGTGGCGAGAACTGAAAGAGTATTTCTGAAGTATGCAGCCTTTTCTGTTTAGTGAAAATGGAGATAGTTTTGTAGAATTATGGTAGCAAAGAATTTCTAAGTTGTAGTTGCCATTATGTCAAAGGGCATCTAAAAATGTTGCATGGTATTGCGTTGTTTTTTTTTTCCTTTAACATTGTATTTCTTAGTTTCAGAAGACAAGGAGGAAGAGGAAGAAACAGAAGATGCGGGTTTGGATGACTGGGAAGCTATGGTTAGTGATGAAGATGGAGAGAAAGGTGGGCATGTGAAAACAAAATGGGTGCTTTTTTTCTCTGGGCTGACTTTCTTGTTTCTGTAGAAAACAATATTGTATTTAGATTTTTCCTTCTGCCCTGTTAGGTAATTGAGGCAGGTGTGATTATATACAGAAATACTTTTCTCAGAGGCAAAGCTTTCAGAGATTGCACAGCTGCTGCTTGATAAGACCCTTTGGAAGCACTTATAGGTGCAATTGAAATATTTTGGTTGTTTTCATGGAAAGAAAAATCCTCTCCTCTTAAGCACATTTTAAATAACCTCTGGGAGTTTAGGGAAACCTTTTACCCAGTGCTGTCTTTCTCTGGTAACCTTTCTACAGTCATAAGTTTTACTTCATGAACCTGGCAACATCTAGAGTACCTTTTGAGAGAACTTCTCAGAGAAGTGGGGGGGTGGGGGCAAGATGGTGTGAAGGTTAGTGTGCATTCCTTCTAGTAAGTTCCAGATATCCTGTCTCCTCCTCCTCTTTGAGGAAGAGGGGAAAGAATTGTCAGACCTTTCACGTTCCTGTGCATATGTACCAAAGCCTGTATTCTGTCTGTGGCCAACAGCAGTGTTTGTGGGGGAGCTGAGCTGCACAAGAATGCAGGAGTAACTCCTCAGGTGTGTCTCCTCACCCTCAGAAGAGAAGGTGGTGTTGCGGCTAGTCTTCTGGAACAGTTGTTGATTACTGTTCTTAGTGCTCTGTGACATGCTGTCCTCCTTTAAAATCAAAGTCTAGCCATCAAGTATGGCTTTTTTTACTTGCTCAGTCCTCTACTTCCAGTGTCTGTGCTTTCAATTGTACTGCTTGATATACATATATGTACAGCAGTATAGCTTTTATTTCAGCACGTGTGGGTGTTCCTATGGTGTTGGACTGTTCCACTTGGAGTACTAAGGGTTGTTCACCTTCTTGAAAGTCTATTTTAGTCTTTTGCCACTGTCCTGGGGAGAATGTCACATCCTAATCTCTTCTGCTTGGATTTGAAGCATCTGCCAGCATAATTCAGAACAAGAACCTTGCTGGAGATTAGACTTAGTGTATCACTAAGCTGGTGGACTTTCAGCATAGCAAGGAAATACGACTAACCCCTAAGAGCAGCGAGCCAGCCATCATTGCTGTGAGGAGAAGAATTGCAGGGCTTCGAAGTGTTCAGTAGCTTGTCTCTTATGATTTAGCAAGCATGATAAATGGGAAGCTTTCTAAGAAAGAAAGTTACTTCTCAGTAGTTCTTGTTTATTTACTGAAGAATTCCTCTGGAAAAATCTAAATCTTCTCTGAGCAGTCTGGGAGAACCTTAAGATGAGATCTTTAAAGATGCAGAAAGAACACTTGTTCAGATTGCTAATTCTGCTTAAATATGCTTTCCTGATGAGTAGTATGCAGAACGCTGTGTTGAATTTGGAGTATTTTGGCTTTCTGTTTGAAGGTGTAAATTCTTTTATGAAGCTGCATGCAACTTTAAAGAATGCTACTTAGATCTGAGTGTTTGCTAATGATGTCAAGCATAAGCGTGCTGATATCATTCATCCCCCACCCTGAACTCACTCTGCTTGCACAGATCCTAAACACTTCAGTTGGCAGCTCTGACTGTGGAGCACTGTTTAGTACTGAAAAGTGATCTTGACCAGCTTGTCTTGAACCTCCTTTCAGCCCTTGCTTGCCTGTACTACTCTGTTTTTTCATTGCCCTCTCCCCCATGAGTGATAAAATAGAGAAGTCTTAATTGAGATTTTTATTTGGGTTTTCTGACAGAGAGCAAACCTGTCCACATTGAAGTCAAAGAACAAAATGAAGTGGATGAGGAAGAGGAGGAGGAGGAGGATGAGGAGGAAGAGGAAGAAGAGAGTGAAGAATCTGAAGATAGTGAAGGGAGTGAAGATGAGGATGAAAAGACTTCAGATGAGAGAGAGGCAGACTCCCAAGCTCTTGGAAAACAATCCATGGAGAAAAAGCCCAGCAAGGAAATGAGCTCTGACTCCGAGTACGACTCTGATGATGACCGCACGAAGGAAGAGCGTGCTTACGACAAAGCTAAACGGAGAATTGAGGTATTGAGATGCAGCTTTGCTTGAACAGCAGTATTGCTGTGTTGTATAAGAAACAGCTTGGTCTTGAATTTATCAAAAGACCTTTTAACCATATTTGTCAGTGATAGATGTTTCTTGACTGCAGTAGCTAGGCAGGTCCAGAAATTGGTTTAATGAAGAAAAAAAAACTTGATTTTGCCTGAAGCTGAAGTATTTGATTTTAGGCAACTTGATCACAAAGAATGTGCACTTCAGCATCATTCCCTTCCACTTCTCCCCCTCCTGGAGAAAGAGGCTTTTATCCTCTATGGATAGGTATTTCAGAGTTTTAAAAGATATGTTTCTAAATAGTTCAGCATTTTTTGTGGCTCCTAGTGTTCGCAGTTTTCTTGCCCAAGATTATTCTTCAGAGTCCTGTTAGTAGATGTAACAACTTGGTCTACTAGACTGTAACCAAAACAACAAAAAACTTCACTACTAGTTGCAAAAAAGATTAACAGATGTTCACTTGCCTTGAACATGGTCCTCTGTGTGTGTGTAATCAAGCCAAGAGGTGAGCTGTGGTTTTGGTTTATACTAATGAGTTGTTATGTCTCTTACATAGAAGCGACGAGCTGAAAACAGCAGAAACACAAACACGGACAAGCTCCGAGCACCAGTTATCTGTGTCCTGGGGCACGTAGACACAGGCAAGACCAAAATTTTAGACAAGGTAAGGTGTGGAATGTGAAGGCACTGCCTGAGCATCTTGTTGATGCACATGAGGGTTTTTTGGTTGAAAATAGAACTAAAGTGTACTCAGAGCTGACTTCAGTTTTTTACATTAAGTATTTCTGGCCCCTTTTTATTTTTGTCTTTAGCTCCGCCACACTCATGTACAGGACAGTGAAGCTGGTGGTATCACCCAGCAGATTGGTGCCACTAATGTTCCCCTTGAAGCAATTAATGAGCAAACCAAGATGGTGAAAAATGTAAGTTACAGTACTCTAAAGAATGGGGTTTTTTTACAGATATGAAATGTAAACTAGTTAAGGCCTTGTGGAATTTCCTGACGTGGGCAGATGTCCTTTTCCCCCATCTCCAACAGTGGTGATGATTGTTATCTAATCACTACCTTTACCTTCTCCCCTCTCACCCCCCACCCCTTTCCCTGCCCTGCCCCAAAATGGGAGGAAATCCCATTTTGCGTTTCAGTTAAGTTTGACTTCAGTTAATGCATTACCCCTTCTTCAGGAGAAATACAGAAATACTGTGCAGGCTATTCTGCATGGTATTGACATGCATGTAGACTGCTTGCTTGTTGATATTCTGGTTGTAAATTGAGGGTTTTGAAACTGAGTACACTTTTGATTAAAAACTTACCTTTTATTCTGCATGCTGAAATTGAACCAATTCTGAGGTGATGAACTGTATGGTGTAACAAAAATAGTTACCAGTTCTGTGCTGCTTCCTTTCAATGCTATGTACTATCCTGCTAGCAGCAGCAGCTGACTGAAAAACCTTGGTAATAATGGCTTTTCCCAAGATTTTACTCCATTTATTAAAAATGTAAAGTCAGTGGAGAGGAGGAAATGTTTAAGACAAGGATGATAAATTGTGTTAGCCCAAACTATTTTTTCCTCTGAAAGGTGCTTGCCTTGCCTTACAAATTTTAGCTGAGCCTTTGGTCACTTGATACCTAGTGGAATCTTCTGCGCTTTTTAAAATTTTTTAATTTTTTTTTAAATTTAACGTGGAAATGAGATTTGAATTATTTGGTTTATGCAGGGTGCTGGCCTTAAAATACCTGGGGTTTTGAAGTGAAGGCTGCTGGTAGTGCTGCCAACTCAGTGGGCTTTTTGCTGCCTGTGTAATCTTTACAAGATGACTAATATTTTGTAATATTAGTTTGACAGAGAGAACATAAAAATTCCAGGCATGCTGATAATTGACACTCCAGGACATGAGTCTTTCAGGTAATGTTTAGTCACGATACAGTACTTCCCAGAAGTGATGGCTCAAACATCTGGAAATAGTTTTAACAAATTGCTAGGTTGTTGCCTAATCCATTGTGTTTCTTCTCACTTGAAAAATAAAAAGAGAAACCACCAAACAGACCTAAAGGAAAGGAATAAGTGGTTTTGCTTAGTTTGTAGGTGCTTTTTATACCTGGTTAATTGCTGTCCCATTATATCTGAATTTTTTGTCTCTGTGCCAGTTGAACCATAAATATCTGCAAAAGCATATAGATAACTCTTCTCTTAGTAGTTAGTGTAAGAGGAAAGATATAAGCAGGAAGCTAGCTGGAGAGGAAACGGTCAGGGTTTCAGGTGACCTAAGTACTGCACTGTGAAAAGTGAAAGCTGCTGTCCTAGCCTCCAGTTCATAGTGTCCCAGTTAAGGAATAATCCTGGAAGCTACCATTTGGGCAACTCAACTAATTCTTAGCAGAGATCTTATGCCTTCTAGGAACACCAGTGGCATGCAGGCAGGCCACTAAATCAGCACTGGAGTTTAAAACACATGTGTAGCTGTACTCACTAAGGTAGTGCTTGGGTGAAGTCTCAGCAGGATCAAGGCTTTGTGACACTCTTAAACCTCTGCAAGCATTGAAGTGTCCTATCGGGGCACTTGGTAATGTTCTGATTTACTCCTCAGCATTGTGTCATTTACAGCTTGTCATCACAGAACTGTAGGGGTTGGAAGGCATCTCGAGAGATTGAGTCCAACCCCCTGCCAAAGCAGGTTCCCTAGAGCAGGTCACACAGGTCAGCGTCCAGACGGGTCTTGAATATCTCCAGAGAAGGAGACTCCACAACCCCCCTGGGCAGCCTGTTCCAGTGCTACATCGCTCTCACCATGAAGTTCTTACACTGTTGTGGAACCTCCTGTGATCCAACTTGTGATCACTGTCCCTTGTCCTGTCCCCATAGGCCACTGAGAAGAGGTTGGCCATCTGCCTTTGTCTCCTGCACTTCAGATATTTATAAACATTTCATCTTCTAGCCAGGGTTTAATTTGGCACCAGAAATGTCAGAGTACTTAGTGTTTATGTAGCATTGTATAATAAACGGACTTGTTCAGATTTTGCCCCCTTGTGTTCAATATAACCATTTCAGTTCTCTCTCAGAAAAGATCAGAATGTATCTTGTAAAAAAAGTCTACTGCTAGGAAAGTGGTGCTTTACTTCTGCCTACACAGGCTTTAATATATTCTGTTAAATGGAATTGGCACAGTGTGATTTGAATATTTGTTTGATGTAGTTTACAAATTTGAGAGAAAAATAACTGCTTTATCAGCTTATGCATGTTGGTCAGAGTTAGTTTGACACCATATTTGGTGGTTTTGTTAGAGTTCTGTAACTACATGACTGAATTGTTTGGGGTTTTTTTTTCTTCTTCCAATGCCACAGCAATCTAAGAAATAGAGGAAGCTCACTTTGTGACATTGCTATACTCGTGGTCGACATCATGCATGGTTTGGAGCCGCAGACTATTGAATCAATAAATCTGCTGAAATCAAAGAAATGCCCCTTTATAGTAGCTCTCAACAAGGTAAGAGAGCTTTTTACTCAACCATGTGTGTTTCTCCTCCTAACACCGTATTTGGCACCCAGTGATTTTGTTTTCTTCCATGAATTGGAATGGTTTCTGTGAACTCTGAAGAGGTGGTTCTCAGATCCTTTGTTGTATTTTTCATGTCCTTGATACCCCAATGGCTTTACTGGAGTTTTGCAGAACAATCTGTCAGTTTGCCAAGTCCTTACCGATAAACTTCCTTGCCTTATGCAATGTCTGTATAACTGTCATGCTTCTGGCACTTGTAGTTCAGTTGTGGTGGTTTTTTTTCTTGCATCTACTTATATGGATTTCTGCGTGTTTCCTGATAACATGAAAAGAAATCACAGTATAAGATTTTATTTTAGCTTTGTTAGACTTGAATGCGAGCTGACCTAGGCTCAAGGAACAGTACTATGTTGATGTCTGGTGGGAAGTAATTCAGGCTCTGCAATACTAGAGGATATTATGATTCGTATGGCAAATGTAATAGCTTCTTGGACTAAGTCAGCTCTGCTTTGAAAACTGGGGGAAGTATGTCTGAAGTTTCATGCAGTTACGTCTTTTGAACACAGCTCCTCCCCTTGATTACTCCTCAGCATCAGTGTGGGAAAGGGTCCAAGTTCACTGACTTTTTACAAGTTCATTGTAAAACAAGTACAGTCTTTCAGAAAAAAACCCCAAACCACCACAAAACAAAACCAAAACCACATGCCATTTCATATTTGCTTTGTGTACACAAAGCTATGTGTGGAAGTCTTTGTTCCAAATGTCTTTAACTTAAAATTGACATAATGTGTATAAACCTTTCCCATATGAACCTAGATTGTTACAACTTGAACTTTTAGAACATGAAGCAGTATTGCTGTTGTGACATACCTTGGGTAAATACATAAACAGAGATGGAACGGAGCAGCTAAAGCAAATATAAAGATGTCATTTGATTGCTGAAACATAGCTAACTCTGTTGGCTGGTCAAGTGTTTATCACAGATAATGTGGTCTAAGCATGAAGATGCCTTTTACTAAGCTGTGTTTGATAACATTACTGTATTTTCAAGATTGATAGGTTATATGACTGGAAAAAAAGTCCAGATACAGATGTAGCCGTCACCTTAAAGAAGCAGAAAAAGAATACAAAAGATGAATTCGAGGAACGTGCAAAAGCTATCATAGTGGAATTTGCAAAACAGGTAGGCAGGAATACTCTGTGTTCTGCTGCTAACAAAAATGAAAGTAAGTGGGTAAGTGGGTGGTGTGGGGGTGGGTGGGGTTTTCTTGGGTGGGTTTTTTCTTTCCACTTAGTGACTTGGAACATCAAGACCACTAACACATTTTTTCAGACACATGTTTACCTTATGTAGGCCAAATTCTGTTATTGTTCAGTCTCACCATTTAACCAATCCATCCTTAGAAGTAGTAGCTACTTGCTGTGTGTGGTCAGTGATGGTGTGAATAGCAGATTAAACTTTCTGTCCCTGTTCTCTCTGTCTTTGGGAATTGCCTGAGAGAATCCCATCTGTCTCTTGTTAGCTCAGATGCTGACAGGGCATGAATCACATCAGTTCTGGGAACTTCTGCTGGTGACATACCATGCTGTCTAGTAGTTGATGTGGTAATTAGCTTTGTAGAGTTATCCCAGGCTGCTTCCAAGAGTGGGTTGAGGCTTTGTGTTCCATAGCATGCTGCCAGTAACAGTGTGCATTTGGTTTTTAATTGGAGTTTAAAAAAAACAATAGTACCTGACTGGGGCTGAGTGTTAGTGTTAATAGTGCTGCCTATGTATGTTTTCCCCTGTGTAACTATTAATCCTGATTTCAGGGCTTGAACGCTGCCTTGTTCTATGAGAATAAGGATCCCCGCACTTTTGTTTCTCTTGTACCTACCTCTGCTCACACAGGGGATGGCATGGGAAGTCTGATAGCTCTTCTCGTTGAGCTGACACAAACCATGCTGACCAAGAGACTGGCTGAGTGTCAGGAGCTGAGAGCTCAAGTCATGGAGGTATGTCGGTAGCTGCTCTTTCTCCCCTCCCTGCCCCCTTCTCCCTGGCTTCACTAAGGTCAGTTTGAAGTGCTTCAACAGGGAGTAACTCTTCTCCCCTTTCATTCAGGTTAAAGCACTACCAGGCATGGGCACTACCATAGATGTCATTTTGATTAATGGACGTCTAAAAGAAGGAGACACCATTATTGTTCCTGGGGTAGAAGGTCCTATAGTAACTCAGATTAGAGGTCTTCTGCTACCTCCACCTATGAAGGAGCTGCGAGTTAAGGTATGGGAACTGGTTAATGGATTGACATTTAGGGAAGATTTAGAACCAGGAGAAGAAACAAACCAAGAAACAATCTTTTCTAAAAATGAGAATGTAGAAAGCATTTATATTAACAGTAATGGTCTAAGGATGCCTTGAAGGGGAATATGGTGCACATCTGGTGTTCATGTGAATGTACTTGTGGTACCTGTTGGCATGTATGTTCCAGCAGTGGTAAAGGATTGCCTTGCAGTGAGGGTGAAGATGTGTGCTTTTATAAGGGACTCAGAGGTGGCTATGTGTGAGAGGCAGATACTCATCTTAGGTGGGAATTGGAGTGTGCTGCTCTAGTGACTTCTGAGTTAAAAGTGTGTGTTAGGAGTAAAAGTAGGCTTTACTGACAAAAACCATCTATGCTTAGAGTCGAGAAAAGGGAACAAGTGAGTTTCTAGGAGCAGTAGGTGAGCAGCAGTGACCGGGTCCTCAGCAGAATCTGCAGCCTTTTGCCTTTTTCAGGAGTTGTGGGAGGTTTTGCTGCCCTGGTCATCTTAAGCAGCAGAGACACTGAATTTGAGACCCTGCCTGTATTCCTTTCCATGAAAGGAGGAGAAGCAGCACAGAAACTGAAGGCTATAAGTACACAGATTAATATTAATAGTTGCAATTCGAAGATTGCGAAGATAGCTGCTTTGATTTTTCTGTGTTTAGAAGGGAAGGAATAAATGTCTGCACAGATTCTGCTGAAGGCAGAGAAAACCATACAGACGCAACCATGGTGAAGGTAACTGGCCAGGACTCCAAGTTTTGATTTAGAGGTGGAAAGCTAGTGTCAATGTCCTAATGTAATGCCATAATCATTGTGGTGTGCTTCACTTCTTTGGAGAACTGTCCCCGCAGGCCACTAGACCTTGGTGTTCAGATCCTTTCTGTAAACTGGGATGCCCTTGTCTAGTAGTACTAGTCATGCCTGGGGCTTGGGCTGACGTTGGTGAGCCTCTGTCGTGAGATCTCTGTGGCCTCAGAGGTGCTGAAGGATGCAGCACTGGTGCTGAGGTGGAATCTGAGCAGTAGCTGCTTGGCCTCCCTTTAAATGGGAAGACAAGAGCCAGAGGACTGCCCTGTGGCAGGGTCCTACAGCTGTGGTGTAGGACAGCTGCAGTGGAGACCCTGTCAGGCTTCCTGCTCTGGAGTATGGCATTACAGCGGCATCGACTAGAGAGTGGAGAGGGGATACTAATGTTTGTGCTTAGGTTGTCTTCTCTGTCCTGGTGGAAGCAGCTGAAGATATTCTGGTGTGCAGAGGAAGGAATTGACAGCATTTCTGTGTGTCTGCTCCCCTTTACTTAGCCCTGGAGGCAGTGGTGTGTGAAATCCTTATGAGACTGATGGTTTTCCTGTAAGACTTAGGCATGTGAGCAGCTGCCTGTCGCTGCTTGCTCTTTTCTAGTCTAGTGTGTGTTCCTTTTGGCCTCCCCTGGTTTTTCCATGCGCTGCCTCCCTCGGCAGAGGGGTGGGGACGGGTGGTATCTGATGGGAGAGAAGCAAGCATACCACAGCATCCACACCAGGAATGTGGAGTAGAGAAGTGGCAATGAAAGATGGGAGCTGCTAAACTTCATGGCTGTGCTGTCTGCTGTGCTTGTGGGTGGCAAGTCCTGTAGCTGCTCAGCACAGTGTTGTGTTGCTGTGTAGCATCTATGTGATCCCTAGTGTGTGTTCTCCTTTTCAGAACCAGTATGAAAAGCACAAAGAGGTCGTTGCTGCTCAAGGTGTGAAGATTCTTGGGAAAGACTTGGAAAAAACACTGGCAGGTCTGCCACTACTCGTAGCTTATAAAGAGGATGAAGTCCCGGTGCTCAAGGTGAGGTGGCTGATGTTGAAGTAAGACGGTTAAACTGAGGGGAATGGAGTTCCCTGACGAAGCTCATTTGAATGGTGAGAGCTCAGTATAGAAGTAACTTGGTTTTGGCCATGTTGTAAACACCGTCACAATGACACGTGGCAGCAGAGCATTAGTATGGGGAAGGTGTCAGTGTCTTAACCTCTGGCTCTTCTCTGATACTGTGCTGGGGTGTCTCTGCTGGTACAGTAAGCTTTGAAACCATCATACAGCTCGACTGTATGCTAATTACCGATTTGGTATTTGTAGTAATTTATGCATATGCTCCAATTAAATTTGACTGGGAAATACCTGCTAGTGGAGTCTTTCAAACTGTTGTATTTTCAAAGCTGATTTAAGACTTCTGTACTAAATATTTGTGATTTAACACCTTAAAGAAAGAATGTAGCTGTCTTCAAACCAAAATGGAGAGGAGGCCCTCCTGTTCTCCCAAGTTTGTCGAAAAGAAAGTCGCGTGTTGATAGCTTCAGCCATTGTTTTACTTCAGTCTTTTGTCTGCCTACCTTTGCCTCTAAGGGAGGTTACTTGGTCTCTGAGGTTCTACAGTTACAGACCCTGTTTCTAGGGTTCCTGTTTCTGTCAGTATGTACTTGAGGTGTACTAGTGGGGGATATGTGAAAGCTTCAAGTAAATGGCAATGCCTACTGGCCCGCCAGAGGAGGAGTGGGTGGGTTGGAAAGGCACAAGCTGTTAAAATGGTTGGACTTTTACCTTCTCTGAAAGCAGCGAAATGGCCTTGCTGCTCTGGCGTCCTCAGCTTAGTTCCTAAGCCTAAAGAGCATCTGGGATCCTTCCCGTTTCCAGCACACTTAGGAGTGTTGGCAACCCCAAGGTATTACCCCACGCTGTGGGGCCTGGGATCACTCAGCTTTGCCAGGAAACGCTTGCAGCGCTGGGGAGAGCAACACAGTCTGTGGAGAAGTGTTGCTAACTCCCAGGACGGGCATCTGCTTCGTGTTACCTCATCACCTTCTTGCGAAGGGCTCACGCCTAGTTCAGGGTTTCCTTGTGCCAGAAGCAAGCAGCCATGTGTCACTAGGCTGCTGTCACCTCTATGGCGAGTTTGTGGGTGGGTGCCTGTCAGTGGGGCTCTTGCATACTTCCAGCAGCTCCTGCGTGAGGACTTTGTACCCTGAGGCATAAATAGCAACAGAACTGAAACTTTCTTCTCTCCCTGTTTTTCTCTGAAGGATGAACTGATACATGAACTGAAGCAGACTTTGAACGCAATCAAATTAGAAGAGAAAGGTGTCTATGTCCAGGCTTCTACCTTAGGCTCTTTAGAAGCTTTACTTGAATTTCTTAAAACGTCAGAAGTGCCAGTAAGTATTTCTGCGCTGCATCTGGTGATGGCGTTTCTATGTTTGAGTTGGTAGCTGTTCCCTCCTGCCTCGGGTTAGTGACTGATTTCTGTGGCTTTCTTCTTCAACAGTATTCAGGAATTAATATAGGTCCTGTCCATAAAAAAGACGTTATGAAAGCATCGGTTATGTTGGAGCACGACCCCCAGTAAGTAACTTCTTTGCCTCGCGATGAAAGCGTGCGGAGGTGCTTCAGGAAGGCCTCCGGTTCCCTGCTCCCGAGTAAACCGTTGGACTTGTTCCTCCTTGCAGGTACGCAGTCATTCTAGCGTTTGATGTGAGGATTGAACGTGATGCACAGGAAATGGCTGATAGCTTAGGAGTTCGGATATTTAGTGCTGAAATAATTTATCACTTATTTGATGCCTTCACAAAATACAGACAAGACTACAAAAAACAGAAACAAGAGGAATTCAAGTAAGTAACAGCAGCCCTGTCCTGGATCCTCCTCAAAGAAATCGCTGTCTCGATTATATGCGGAATGGCATTTAACTTCCCGTTTCCATCTTATTGAGTCCGTAGTTCTGATGGGAAGGAAGGAGAGGAGGAAGAGCACAGGACAGCAGAGTGATGTTTTCCAGGAATCCAGTGCCGCAGTTGTTTACATCTGAGATGAGGCTTAGTGGGGTGAGGGCTGTGAAAGTGGTCTGGGATGCAGCTAAAACTACCACATAACGCCAAGTATTTGTATTACGGTTTGCTTTGTGTTCTTGGCTTCTGCTCCTAGTCTGAGACAGATGGGTTAGTTTTGCAGAGTTAAGGACACAAACCTGAAGGGGTTTGGATTCTGTTGTCTCATATTGACACAGTTCCAGTGTATAGGGCTTCACTTCTGACTGCAGCGTTGTGAATACGTGATCATTAGACACATAGGGACCCAAAATTCATTCTTGGGGTCTGCATCATTGGGTGGTCCTCAGTAAGGACAAGTGAAATAAAGGAGAATGTCTTTCTTTTCACATTGATCCCAATTTGAGTATGGGATTTGAACATGCTTGTTCACTTCAGAAACACAATTTTTGAGTTTTTGGAGGCCCTCCTATGGGTTGAGGAAACAGTATTTCTCTTCCTGTGCTCTCCTGTGACCCTAACTCTCCTGTGAAATTCCTGGTCCTTTGGTCTTGGTCTTAGCTGGCTGCCCAAGCCAGACAGAATAAAATCCAGGCCAGCTGTGCCGGGTCATCGTCCCTGTAGTTCTTGGAGCTCTGGTGCAGACCTGGAGCGTCTCAGCTGCTCCATCTCTGCCCAAGTGACGCTTCTAGAAGAGATGCCTCAGAAGTGTGGGAGGCGGCAGAACTGTTAGCGCTGCCTGTGCTCTTCCAGTATCTCTCTGAAAAGACCTTTTGTCATCCTCCAGGCATATAGCAGTGTTTCCTTGCAAGATGAAGATACTCCCGCAGTTCATTTTCAACTCTCGTGACCCAATAGTGATGGGTGTCGTTGTGGAGGCTGGCCAGGTGAAGCAGGGGACTCCCATGTGTGTGCCTAGCAAAAATGTAAGTAAGAGCCGCTTGACAGTAGACTTTGGATCTCCCTGGCAGCTGCAGGCCTTTCCCTGGGGTTGCGGGAGGTGAGATTCTGACTCGTAGATCAGACCTCTTTCCTGCTGATGTCACTGTGGGAACAGTTGAGTCCTGTACCGGGGTGCAGCCCCTGGTCTGCGTCAGGGCCACGCTAGGAACGAAGCGTGGCTGGAGGGTATGGACTGGTCAGCCTCCCTCCTTCCAGCCCGCAGCTTCCCTCTTGTGAACCGAAGTAACAAGCGAGAAGGTTGTTCCTGGTAGCTCCTTGTGGGTGGGGGGATCAGTTCCAGGTGGTTTTTAGGGGTAACAAATCTGTATCTCAGGTGAACTATGAGTGGTCTGATGCCACTGCCCTCTTCAGTACAGTGTGCTCTGCCAGTGTCTGCCCTGTGGTGTGGTAGCTCACACTAGCACGTGTCTCTGTGGGTGTGTATATACATACAAACACACTTACATATATACATATATGTGCAAAAGCAGGACTCTAGAGAACAGCACACAGAGGTTGTGTAGATGTTTTACAGCCGCTTCGTTGTGTTACAGTTTGTTGATATTGGAATAGTGACGAGTATTGAAATAAACCATAAGCCGGTGGAGGTGGCGAAGAAGGGCCAAGAAGTATGTGTTAAAATAGAGCCTATTCCTGGCGAATCGCCGAAAATGTACGGACGCCATTTTGAAGCAACGGATATCCTCGTCAGCAAGGTAACGGCATTCTGCCTTTTCGGAGAGGGCTCGGGACAGAGTGGTAGCTTACATGAAGTGGGAATGTTGCACGAAGCCTGAAGAACACTCACTAGAAACCTGCTGTCAGACAGACAAGTGACATGGCAGGTGTGTGGCATTGTTCAGCCACATTTTGCCCCAGCCTTGCTGAGGTCTGTACTAGTGCCCCTCAGGAGGACCACAGGGGTGGTGGACTGCAACCAGAAGCACCTTGCAGTGCCCACCCCTGGGAGGGTGCAGTAGGGAACGAGCAGTCTGCATACCCTGGTATGGAGCCTGGGGCTCAGAGCAGCCTGGTGCCCCTGTCAGCATTACAGCGTTACCTCTCATAACTGAGGTTTGAAGCTGTGCAGTAAAGAATGACGCTTTGGCTGCTCTGATTCAGGAATACTGGGCTTGGGCTAGGAGATGGTCCCTTGCTCAGGTTTCTGCTGTCAGAGGCAAAGCTGCAGCTCCCCACATCCTGAACTGCTGTAGTTACCATGTAGTATGACACCCCCTTCTCCACACCTACTGGGGGCTTGTGCCCACAGATGGGGGCTGAGAGGCCACTGGGTCTTGTCAGGTGGTGACACAGGGCCTGTGACAGGACTGGGAGGTGGTGCTGGTGCTGTGGGCAGTGTAGGGGGCAGGAGATCCTCTCTGGTCACAGGTTCTTGCCCTGTTGTGCAGGGTGGGACATAGTCTGTGCTTCTGTGGTCTCTGAAGTCCAGGTAGAGTCATAGGATAGGTTGGAAGGGGCCTCCAAAGCCCATCTAGTTCCAAGCCCCCTGCCATGGGCAGGGACACCCTCCACCAGACCATGTTGCCCAAAGCCCCATCCAACCTGGCTTTGGACACTGCCAGGGAGGGGGCGAAGCTACAGCCTCTCTGGGCAGCCTGTGCCAGGGCCTCACCACCCTCACAGGGAAGAACAACTCCTTGAAACCATCAGTCCTTGGGCTGTCGCTCCAGGCCCTTGAGACTAGTCCCTCCCCAGCCCAACTTTCAGATGAGCCTTTTCTTCTCCAGGCTGAACAAGCCCCAACTCTCTCAGCCTGACCTCACAGGAGAGGTGCTCCAGCCCCTGATCATCTCTGTGGCCTCCTCTAGAGTTGCTCCAGCAGCAATCTGTAGGGCTGTGAGGAGGAGGGAGGGGAATGTGACAGGCAGTGTAGCAGCCCAGAAGCCATGACGGTGTTCCTGCTGCGCAGCCTGAAGCCCTTGCTTCAGATCAGCACCCCAAGAGCCACCACTATCCATGTGCCCGTGTGTGTTCTGATGGGTCTGTCTTGTGTGTTGCAGATCAGCCGCCAGTCCATCGACGCCCTGAAGGACTGGTTCAGGGACGAAATGCAGAAGTCTGACTGGCAGCTTATAGTAGAGCTGAAGAAAGTGTTTGAAATCATCTAGATAACTTCATATGTGTTTGGGAGGAAAATATGTGGATAAAATGTTTTCCATGAGAAACCGAGAAATTTACACTGGTTTGACAGTGGTCAATTTACATGTTCCCATGGTTCCGATGTGCCTGTTCACCTCTCCCACTGCCCTTCCTACTACTGGCTGCTGTTTTAAAGTTTGCCCTTCCTTCTCTTACACCTTCCTTCCACCCTTTCTTCCTCCCTCAATCCCAGATAAAATACAATAAATTGAAATTTTTATTACAGAACTAAAGCTCTTTCACTTTTATACTGAGGAGATCAGTACTGCAGTATTTGATTAACCAAGCTTCTGCAGACTTTGTGATTCTTGGGACATTTTTGATGTAAGAAGTACTTCTTTATTTATGCGTACCTCTTCCCTTGACTCTCTTTTCCAACATTCTTCTGCTTCGTGCCTATAGACATTTTTTTAAATAGGAAATTAGGCAGTTGGGTATTTCTGTATTTGCTTTGTGTGAAACAGTGATGTAAAGCATAGTTGGCCGCCTTTTACTGCTTGTACAGTTCATGGAAGTCGACCTGTAATCACTATAACGCAGCGCCGCAAATAAAGGAGATGGAGACAGTCGCCCATTTGTTTTACTGGAAGCTTGCTTCACTGAACAGTTTCACTTCATGGGCTGTGCCAGACGGAAGCTTGAGCCTCTCTCATGATCGAGGTGGCTCTCAGGTGACTCTGGAGCTGCAGGGCAGGTGTTGAGCAAGTCCCAGTTCTCAGAGGGGCTCTGCTCTGAGGTGAGAGGCAGCACCTCTTCTCCAGCAGCTGTCAGTCATGGTAAGAGGTGACTTTGGTTGAGTCACCTGAGGCAGGGGGACTGAACCAGGTCAGTAGGTGTTGGGGAGCAGGGGTCAGCAGTGCTGCAGTCCCAGCGCTCTCCTGCTGGTTGCCACCCATCTTCCCTGGTAGACTCTGGGAACTCCCAGCTCCCAGGGAGAGGTGCTCAACATTCCCTTTCCAACATGTGAGCTGGAGCAGGTGATTTAAGACCGTTTGCGTAGCTGAGGTTCTTAGCACTGAAAATATTTACAAGAACTTGACTGGCAATAAGCAGTTTGATGGGATTTCTTCTGCCACTTTTTTTGATTGGAAAAATTGATAATCAGATTGTATGGACTCTGCTCCAAAGGAACCCTTAACAACTTACCTCCTTTGGCAATGGACTTGAACTCACTGGGGTTCTTCTAATTTGCTAGACTTTAAGCTTGCCCTTGAAGGACCTTTTCAGTATGGTTGCTGTGTGGTGCAAACTCCCAGCGCCAGCCTGTGGTTTAGACTGATCACAGTGAGAGGACTGCATTAAACTGTTGTAATCTTCTTTTGCAAACTATGCAAACATGGAAGCTACACTAATAAAAGAAGTTCTTAAAAACCCAGACATCGAACACTCTTGTCTTCATCTCGTCCTGGTTGTTTCCAGCCCCCTCCATGCTCTGGTTGGGGCACTTGCATTCCCTGAGCTGGTGGCTGGGTGGGATTTGAGCATCTCCACTAGTGCAGGGTCCATGCCTCCTGCAGGTCTGTGTGTTCTGGGCACGTGGGTGTTTAAACCAGTGCTATGGCCCAGTTGGTGCCCCCTCACCTGATAGCACAGAGGCATGGCTCCCTTGGTCTTCCTTACTGGCCACCTTACAGGTTCCACATGGATAAAAATCCCCTCAGCCCCCATCCTCTTCTCCAGGCTGAGCAGTCCCAGCCTCTTCAGCCTCGGTGGGTGAGGAAAGAAGCTTGAGCAACTTCGTGGCCCAGCATTCGACTTGCTTCAGGTTGTCTGTGCCCTTCCTGTATGGGGGAGCCCAGAACTGGACCCACGCTGGGCTATGGAGATACTGCTTTTTGCAGTATCTCCATAGTGGAGCCTCATCAGTCTGGGGAAATGCTGCAGATCACTCTTCTGTTCCCTTGCTGAAGGCACCTTTCCCCAGGGACCATCCAGGGGAAGCCTGGCGCACCACTGTGTGATGGCAGAGTGGTCCCTGCTTGCGCTGTAGCTACCTGATCTCAGCACAGCAGCTCCTGCCCTTGGCAGGGGATGGGCAGGGGTAGGAGATCATTCCAGCTAAGCTGGTGCTGCAACTTCTGCTCCAGGGCTGGCTTCCTCTGGAGACAGGTGGGTACATACGTCTCCAGAATTATCTGGAGTACTTGTGGTCTCCTCTCCTTCCCATCATTTCGTCTGAGGATGACTTCTCTTCCACCCTTCTTTCCTGGACACCCCGTTAGGCCGTGTGTGAGCACAGGAGGCTGGTGTACTCCTGGCTGAAGGAGACTTGCCCCAGCCTTTCCCAGCAGAGGTGCAAGCTCACCCTTCCCTCCTGCAGTTACAAAGAGTAGGGCTGTCCCTTCTACTACTCCCCAAAACCGACTCTTAGGCTGTGTGAAGGGAGCGCATGGCAGGGGCTGGGGAGAAGGGCAGGGTGTTTGTTAGGAGTGGAACACATCTCTACTCAGGGTAGGATCCATGCAGAGGACAGATACAGGCCTAAACCATGCCCCGCAGTAGCTATGGTACAGCACTTCTGGGTAGCTGTTACCAGCTCTCTCTTCTCCCCCCACACGTCTCCAGGGGTGAACATCACACCTCAACACACGCAGCTCAGAGAGCAACTGTGCTTCAGCTCCCCCCGCGAGTGCTCTGGGACCGTCCGGGCCCCACCAATGTCTCTCACTGCGGGCTGAAACAGAAAAACAAGCTCCTTGTCCTCCCTCAGCTCCCAACGGGCAATAAAGCCCGCGGAGGAGAAACAAACAATGAGCAGCCAGGTGAATGCACAGCCGGCTGCTACGCATGTTGCTTCGCTGTCTCTGTGTACACCCTTGTGAAATGTCTCCAAACCGCAGCGTTGTAAACGGGTGAGCGGTATTCAAACTGAGGCACCACAAAATAGAATCAGTACAAAAATATACATACAGTTCTTTATTAAACAACTGTAAACACTTCACTGTAAAAATCCATAAAACTTTATAAACAAACATTTTGTAAATAGATTCTATACTACAATAAAAGAATTTTAACACAATTATTTACATGCAATACTGACAAATTTGGCACTTTCTGAAAAGAAATGTACAAAACACTTTGTTGTTTAAAAAGAAATCTGAAATTATCAAAACTCAGGGCATTACTATCATGCACTTTGCAAATACCTCACAAGCACTTATGGCACAGCTAGCAGAGAGCTCCAGGCTCTCACCAAGCTCTTTACTACAAGTTCAGATAACCTTTAATGTGCTTCCGTAAGTTTGCTGTAGAACTACCTGAACATTGTCAAGAATGAAGTCAAATGCCATATTCCAAACGGATTCCACCGATGACTGCATCAACCTGAGGGGGAAAGGAAGAAGAGGGAGACCGTTACCGTTACAGAACTGGTCCATTTTGCAGTGCGATTGGTCTTTGTGCTGGGAAACAAGATCACAACCACTGACCAGGAGTGGCCTTTGGATTCGGTCTCTGTAGAGCCCAATCCCTTCAAATGCCCCAGGCCTTGTCTCCTGCCACAGATTACTCTGCCATTCCATGGGGGAATTTCCAATTTCAACGGTGTCACACCAACTTGTAAATGTTGGTGGGTGTAAGCCTGCCCCTCCAGTGGTGACCTTCTGCCAACCTTGCAGGGAAGAACCTGAACTGGCAAACATCCTCATCCCGGGACACTCATGCTACCTCTCCCAACGAATGCCAAGGGTGACTACGACATTCAAATAGCAGGTTTGGGGGGCATGATGTGTTTATTGCTAAAAGTGTAAGCAAATACTCACAGAGTGCTGTGAGTTACAACTACTATTCATCTCTGTCTAGAAGCAAAGGCAATGCCCAAAGAGAACAAGCAAACAGCTCTGTGCTCTCAAAATCCCCTTGTCAATCAATCAATCAATCAATGCTTCAGGAGAGCAGAGGAACAGTTCCCACATTTAAGAGCTGTGCAGACCTGACATCAGCATCATACAGACAGCTGCCCGCCATCCCGCTCCCAATTCCCTGTCCTACACTTGTTACTGGGCTGTGGAGACACACCGCCATCACTGCAAGTCTCACACACAGGGACTGGGACATGGAGCTTTCTGGAGAGCTCTAAGAATCTGCCATGTAGCGTTCCACAACAGGGTGAGCTGCACTGTCTGTATCCCATAATACAAAAGCACAGTGCAGTTTCTGCATCGCCCTAGTCTTCTGGGTGGTGATTAATTCTGATAGGTACTTTCCTGATCTAAGGCCTGGGAAGCTGAGCTCCACGGCTGGGTATCAGGTTAGTAAGCAAGGAATAAATGGAGCCCGGGCCTGCTGACTCGTGGGAAGAGTAACAGGGCACAGTAACTATGCGGTAACAATACGGGTTTAAGGGGCTGGAGGTGAGCTGGGATCGGGGGGTTTAAGGGGCTGGAGGTGAGCTGGGATCGGGGTACTGCAGGAGAATGAAATCAGAGGAAACAGGAAAGATCTAAGGTGACATGAAAAGCAAACGCAAACAGGATGAAGGAAAGGGACAATGATGACAAAAGCTATACCCTTTGTCTAGAAACAAACTTTGTGGTGAACTCTACTATATGCTACTATTACTTTTTACAAATTACCTATTTTATCCACCCAACTTCTTTCCCCTCCCCCCAACTTTTTGGGAACTCTTTTTGCACACATTATACAACATCCTGTATGCTCATGGCCCCACACTCAAGCATCTAGTGTGTAAGTGCTAACAAAACCAGTTCAAATGTCACAAGTACCAGCAAACAAGCTACCTTTTCATGTACTTAACAACCAGGTCTAACTTTTCCAAATCTTTTTCTTCTATTAGATCGGTACAATACTTCACAACCTGCAGAATGTCTTCTTCCATAGGATCTGTAATTAAAAAAAAAGACAATTTTTCTCTAAGTGTACTTAGAATATAATCACACACAGAGTAACTGGAATGTAACAGAAAGACATTCTGCAGTGTCAGCGCATCAGGGGCTGATCTGACAACTGCTGTATTCCCACACCTCTCTGACATCACAATCTGTGTACGTAAAAGAACTGCAGGCTCCTGAAATAGCTGTCTCAGAACTCTTTTTTCTTTTTTTTTTTTCCTCCTTCTTTCCCCCTCTACCAAGAAGAAGTAACAGCCAAGATAACAGAAAGGGAACAGCAATCAGGATTTCGAATGGAACAGAACTTTTGAAACTCTCAGGAGAACGGCAATGTCCAGGGTACAAAGATCTCCCAAGATATGATGTCATTATTAACCGCTGGATGTAATGTTACAATTCAAATCAATGGTGTTACACTTTTGCACTTCACTCTGGAATTCTTTCCAGCAGTTATTTTGAAAAAAACCCGTTGCATTCCTGAGCCCCTAAAATGTCACCTTCATAAAGCAGGATTCACTTTCAGTAACTTTCATACGGGTAGTTGTAGCATGTTGGACAAAATAAGGGAAACTTCTCACACAAATAATATGCAGGCAAAGGACAAGGGCCTGACAAATGAGCTGGCGGGAAAGCTGGCAGACTTTCATGATGTTAAGCAAGAAACAGGAGCTGGCAAAACCCCGCAGTAACAACTGAGTAGGAAGGATCAAGTTACCCCAAGATTGTAAGGCAGTAAGACTTCAAGATCACTGTGAAAAATAACCAGTGAAACAAAGAGCAAATGAAGAAAGTACAAAAACCTTACTAAAAAAAGAAATGAATTAGTGTTCCTTGTGATGCCTGCAAGATCACTGCTAGCAGGACAGCCCGTACCTGAAATAGTTGTAATCCATTCTTTCAACAACGTCTTTACATCATTGAACTCAACAGCTCCAGCTAGGTTGGGTGCCTGCGGCCTGTACAAACCAGGCTGCTCAGGCTGCAGAGCGGACAGGCCTGAAGACTCCGACGTTGATGGAACTGCTTCCGGCTGCTGATAACAGAATACAAGTTGACAATGCTCAGCCTGACAGCCGTGGTAACACCAGATATGTAAATACAGACACACACAAGGATCAGTGCCTAGTAAAGAAGCCAGTAAATAAAACAAGCTGCATTTGTGAACACGGTCTACAGAAACAGACACAGCTTTACTGAAAGCCATTACTGTTAAAAATTACCTGAGCGGCTGTTCCTTCATGTTTCAAGAAACCATCTATTAGCTTCTGTGGACTTCCAGATGTAGCCAGCGTGGTTTTTGCAGGACTACCGACGACTTTATTTTTCAAAGGGCTCTGAATCTTTTTTACAGGACTGACTGGATTTTTTTTCCTGATTTTTTTCTTATTTTTCATTGTTGTGTGCTTCAGGTGCAGGAAAGGATTCTTTGACCCTGAAAAAACCCACAGGAATAGTCAGCGGTCGATACATTGAAACCTAATACTTTCCATTGAAATGAGGACTCTCCATCTTCCATAAAAATCTACAGATCAACTGGGAGAACATAACTTATATAAAGCAACCAAACACTCACACGACATTCTGGATATGGGAAATGTTCTAAGTATGTGAAAAGCTCCACAAGACATCCGTGTACTCAGAGGATACTTAACTACTCATACACCTTTCATTTCAGTGTCTGAGTAAGAGCAGGTGGTGAAATCTGAAGGCTACTGGACAAACTGTGTTGCCTTGGTCAGAGCACTGTCCTACCTAGATAGTCACTAAGACTTCCCACCAGAGGTTATCAGCAAAGCCAGCAGCAAGAAGAACCCCCAAACTGCTTTTATCGGTTAACCAAGGAAACTGCTCCCAATCCGCCATGCTAACTTAGCTACGAATCAAGGGGTGGTTACAATATCGCGGTATTTAACTGGCAGTAAACCAAATGGTATTTCCAACCTGTCTTATGGCAAAGCACGTGCACAGGGAATTAATCCTGTTTCTTTCTACTAATTGTAAAAAAACTGTATAGAAAAACCCCAAAAAACCAAACAAAGAAGAGACCTGAGCAACCAGCTCCAAGTGAAACCATCTGACTACCAGACATATGGTGATATGTATGGTATCTCCAGTTGCCCGGAACCCTGACCAGTGCTATGGGTTTCAGGGAGCCAGGAGAATGCCATCTGAACATACCTTAACTAACTTTGGTACTGAACACGCGCTACTTTAAATCACAAGACATATCAAGTTTAGATTCCACTCAGCAAACATATGGACATGGGTAAGTTTAGTACCGCAGCCCTAATTAGTTGAATTAATTACCCATTTAAGTAAAGCCGGGCATCTGTTTGCAAAATGATACCACGGCTGGTTGTAACTGACAGTCTGTCAAAAATAAATTCAGAAATTTGATCTAAGACAGCATCTTCATAGTAGCCTCAGTTATATTTTCCAGTTCATTAATTAGGGTTGCATAAATCTCTTCGAATAGTAAGCAACTCCTATACAAACTACCGTGCAACTATACATACTCACCAAAAGTGTTAGCAGGTTGCTGCTCTGATTGCTTTTGCCTTTGATCATATGCATCTTTCAGCTCTGCCTGCAACTCAGCAGGTAGTGCAGCAAAAACCTCAGGGTCCACCTGAACAGTAACAAAAGATTCATTTGATTATTTTACCAGTAAGCAGCAAACCCTGCTTGATCTCCTCCAGATCACTCACTCCAGAAGGACATTTACAGTTTATGCCAAGCAAAAATAAACTATGAAACACTGTAAAATGTGTTGCACATTTTGTTCCATGTACTTTAGCTTGTAAAACCCTAAACTTTTCCTTTTAATATAACTCTACATTTATGATTTTATAAAATTACCATTTATGGGCCTATAATACAACAACTATTCATCTACCTTCTTCGCCACTATCTTTATTCACCTCCAGTACAGCTACATTAACGGCAGAATGAAGCTTAACTCTGAGACTGCTCCCTTTGAATTTCTAAACTCAAACACCGCAACAATCAGACTTCTGTTCCTCTTTCTCTTTAAATACATCTGATTCCTGTAAGTTGCTACAGTCTTCAAACAAAACAAAAATCCTTGGCAATAGTCTCCCTTCTTTAAGGACGGGAAATGCAACTCCAGCTACCTGGTATTTTGATCTATCACAAAGGGGATTCATTTCTTTCTCCCACAGTAGTCCAGCCCTTGTTTGGCTGATAAAAAGTCCCTTCCAACTGTCCTGGGGGCTTGAATTCTGGGCAGGGAATTATTTGCTGCAAATTGCCAAACACACTCATATGGACAAAATGAAATGTCACATATTATCACATATTTTCGGCTAGCTTCCCTCACTGTGTGTCTGGAGTAGCACATTAGTGACAGACTAGTCTGGTATTCTGAGGTTCCCACTGTTAATGGACAGTGTTTTAAGCTCACAATCTGTAAAACCCAATTCAAAAAAGCAAAGCCACCATTCAGAAGATTAAATCTGCCTGGTGGGAGAGTGCCCTTCATTTCAGTGGTAAAATTTAAATGTGGACAAAAAAAAAAAGGAAAAAAGCTCAAAACAAAACAAACAAAAAAAAACCCCTGCTATTACTGTTCCAAGGACGTAATACAGTATATACCGTTACCACATATACTGTACCTATTGCACGACAGTACGCATACGTATTAAAAGTTACCTTCTGTTTTCACAAGATATGTGATCTTTATTTAAAACCAAAATATGGTTGTTGTGTCAGGAAGGCAGGCTCTGCTAGTTACAGATATGATGTCTAAATTATATAGGTAATAAACAGGAATACATTCCCAGAGGTAAATCTCATCCATTTAGCACATTTTTTCCATTTTTAGAATTCCATGTGCCGAAACAAAATTTTCACCAAACTATACACTAATTAAAGGAAGGAACGGAAACAGCTCTGACCTCAATTATGGCATACATTGTGCAGAACAAAGCGCTGTAGTGGAATGCAGCCAATTAACTCCAGAGGCTCGAGTTATTTTTAAACACAAATTTAATTCAATAAAACTATTTCTAAAAGGTTACTGTTCTCTGGGTAAGCATCTGAGAGCCAGGAATTTGGGAGGCCCTGAAGTAAGACCGGGGTTTGTGTACACCATTATGCAATTCACGCAGAAACAATGCAGCACAGTAAACTGGATGTGTGTTTGTTGATTCCCCCCTCACTGCCCTCTGAAAGTGTAACATGAAAATTCACTTAGAAGAGCCAAATTCACATGAATGAACACTAATTGACTAAAGTTTCTACACTAATTAATTGGTGTTTCGGGTAACTTACTGTAGACATAGAGTGTCCCAATACAGATTTCTCATAGCTATAACATCTGCATTATGGAGAATCCTCACTTTATAAATTAATGTCTTACCATGGCATATTGCTATCAAAATGTTTGAGTGCTGTATAAATTTCCTTAGAATCTATGCCATGTTTGGACAATGCAAGGAAGTATAAATTTGCCACCAATAATTAACTCCATTACTACTAATATCCTTAATTTCTAAGCATCTGTAATTTGCATCCCATGTTTTTAGAGAATTCAGCTGCCACCGAAATACGATGCATTTTAAGATTGCTTCAGCCTCTGATGTAAATGAACGCAATCTTACAGGAGGACCTTACCCAACAAAGGACATTTTCCACATGTTTTCTAATGAAAAACCACCATCAGCCAACATGGCAACTGGCCATAACACGACAGTTCAGACAACAGGAATGATGGGCTGATAAACAAACCTATTTAAGCTATAAAAAGACAGCAGGGCATCACTTATGTTTGATGAGCTGATGTAGATGAGGTACTTGATCGGAAATGGTTGTAAGATTTCTATACCTGAAACCTATTACTACTTAGTTCTCTGAATCAAACTGTATTTAGACAAAGATGATATTTTTTATTAAGATCACATTTAATTGTAACTGCAAAAAAAGTCCTCCAGTTTTAATGAACTGGTTTTAGCATTGTTTTTCTATCCCCTGCCAAGCCTAAGCAAACTACTCAACCATACTACTGTAGCTATTAAACTTGGCCCTAACTCAGAAAATGGAAATTGCAAGTCTTAGGTCTCTTTTTGCCAATAAAGCAAGCTGAATGACTTTCCAGAGAAAATTCAGAGTACGAGCATAAGGTATTCTAAATTAGATAGTAAGAATATCCCCGATGAATAAATAGGAAGCAGTCAGTTCTTCCTGAACTACACCTTCAAACAAGGTGGCTGCTCTGCTAAGCTGGCATTTCTAGATCAAGTAACAGTGTCACAAAATGCATCAGGAGACAGAGACAGGAAAACCCGTGCATTCTAAGACAATTTCAAGTAATGCTGTTATAAAAAACCCCAACAATCAATTCTCAACTACCTGATAGGTAGCTAAAGCATAAACACAAACTAAAGGTAATTTTTACAGAAAGCCACACGCAGCTGAAATCTACCCTGAAAAAGAATACCAAGTGGTAAAACATGGGTGGAGGGGTGCACTTTACACCATGGTGTAATTCAACACCAAAGTCCAAGGTCAACTCTCGCCTATGAATGAATATAATAACTATGTAACCGATAACAGTGGGAGTATGGACACCTCATAAACTATTTGCCTGATGTCTCCACAGAGGAAACCCAACTTTGCAGAATCACAGAATCACAGAATGTCAGGAGTTGGACCTCAAAAGATCGCCTAGTCCAACCCTCCTGCCTGAGCAGGATCACCTAGATTAAACCACACAGGAACATGACCAGATTGGTCTTGAATGTCTCCAGAGAAGGAGACTCCACAATCTCTCTGGGCAGCCTGTTCCAGTGATCTGTCACCCTCACAGTGAAAAAGTTCCTCCTTATATTAAGATGGAACTTTCTATATTCCAGTTTGGAACCATTTCCCCTTGTTCTATCACTAACTAACACTGAGGGTTGTTGTGGTCTGAGAGATAGTTCAGGAATAAAAACTGCCACAACTGGTTCTGAACCAATTATTTTGAATCAAGATGAAGAAATTTTAGTAGTAGAATAAGCTACAAGTCTTCTAAATAATAATTATGCATTAATGGCTATTTACTAAAAACAGGTCAGGATTTTCTATCTAATTTTCTCTGGATCCTTCACCAGCTAATCAGCCTTAGGTGTTAGAAACAGCAGGAAATCTCTCACTCTGATTAGGTGGCATCTCTTAATTCGAGAACAGCAATGCAGCAATGGCAAACCACACATAAAATAAATACACTGCTCTATTTTAAATGATGCATACACAAAGTACTGTATCTCTGAGTAACCCCATCTGTGATTTTTTTTCCCTTTATCCTACACCTGTTCAGCATCTTTGGATTGAAGGGTGAACTATCACTAGAGGCATCCTTACTACTACCTGCTGCTCCCCCTTCAAGCCTCTATTTTGAGAGGCAAGTTGGCACTTTCCTCGTCATGGACATACTTGTGTATGCACTCATTTAAAAGTTATGGAGCTATGCACAATAATGAGCCATGCCTGCCTTGTCCCCAGTAATATAGTATAAACAATCACACCTACAGAAGGTAGAAGAGGTTGGGTTTACACCATAAAAACATACACTTTTGTCTCAGTCTCTGACTAGCTAAGCAGATTTTAGTGCTGCTTCAGACGAACAGCCCAGTGTAACTGGGCTGCAATGCAGAAAAAAAAAGCTCTTTACACATTGGCAGAGCAAAGTGTAAATGAGGTTTTACATTAAACCACAGCAAAAACATAGGCACACTGATGACTATAAATCTTTAATAAATGATCTATCACAACAGTTGTGATAGATCAAGTTACATTTAAAACCACAGATTTTAAAAGATATTAAAGAAGGGTAAATAAAGTTAGTAAGTACCAAATTCTTGTCACTCTGTCTCAAAAAAAAGCCATTAACTCTTCTTATAGATGGAAATGGTGTTTATTGATACCATGCAAACTTACCTGTGAGAAAGCTGGCAAGGCTATGACATTAATTCCCATATTGGTATTTGGTTCTTGGAGCTCTGGTATTTGTAAAAGCACTGTTCCAACTGGTTGTGACAGAACTGTGGCGTTACATCCGTTTATTGGCTCTTTTTTGCTCTCTCCATAATTCTCCCCTTGCTGAACAGTGTATATTTGCTCTACTTGTTCTCGGAGATCAGGTGGCAGAGCTTCCAGCACTGACTTATCTAGCTACAAATACATAAAAGCTTTTAGATTTTTCTGAGGAAAGGAAGAGAGTTCATTTTGCTCAAAAAAATTAGTTCTACAGTTCTTGAATTTTAGGAGAAAAACCCAGCAATCTCATCACAAACCACAGATAAAGTTTACTCTACAACTACGTAGTGATAAGGAAATGCAAGTTTTGAATTGAAATTATACAGTCAACATGTGGATATGATCACTACATTGGTATCTGTTACAAAGCAGTAAGCAATTGGTTTCTTTATATAGTTCTAGGATACACGCTATTCATTTACTCTAATGGTATCACATATGTTTGCATACTGTCAGACTCTTCAAAGATTTTGATAATGAAATAAACCTTACATTCAGATCTCTGCTTGTCATAATTAGTACTTACCATCAATTATCAGCCTGAATAAACGGCAATGACCTCTCAGTACCTAAAGCGTTGTATACAGTGACAGCTGCACGAGTGACGGAATGAATGTGACTATCAAGCAGATTTACTGCATCACGCATTACAAACAGAACTTGAGTAAAACTATGTAGATAACAGCTAGTGTTTGCCTGGAAGATTTGTTAAATAAGGACTTCATAGCAGCATTAGAAAACTTTAAGAATAAAATTTGAATTTTATTTTTTATTTTGAAAATATTATTTATTTAGTTTATGACCAGGTTCTGGATGTACAGAGAAAAACTACAAATAAAAGATACCTGGCTAATGGCTACTGAGAGGTTTTGATGAAAGCTGACTATATTATTAATCTCTTCACTGATTTATTCTGCACTCTGTGTTCCTTCATTCCTAACATGCTCCATGTATACCTCTATAAACATTTTCCAGAAATCCTGGGGGTAAAATATCTTGCTGTCGCTTTCCTAGCACACAGCACACAGACAGCAGTATGGGACTTTCACCACTCCTCCCCTCCCTGTACCGAATTCCGTATTACATTCCATATTACAATACTGTTATAAAGCAGAATGAAAGATAAGCATATTGTGCTGTAAGACCACCAAAGCTTGAGGAACTCTACTGCACAGTTGGTGCATTTTCTGTTTGTTCATACATGTTCCTCTTGTAGGAGAATGTGAGTACATGGAGCTTCACGTTGTTGAGCCAAGGCACTTTTAGATCCTGAGCTAGCTTGGGTAGTGCACTGTGGAAAAACAGTTTTTCTGCCAAAAGCATAATTGGCTTCTGAAAGTGTATAAATATTTGGGAAAGCTGTTAACAGAACATCAACAAATGCTTTTACAGATTTACATTACAGAAATCAAAATGACAGATTTTAACAGGAAAGCATGTAAATCTGCCTGTACCTAAGGTATCTACAGAACTCAGTGTACCTTGCTCACAGCACCTTATTACAGAAGTCTGGGTTGGAAATTAGAAGGCTCTTCCTATCTTAACACACATACCCCCACAGAAATATTTTACTTAAATATTGTCCTCCTCTCATGTTAAAGGTGATAGCCTATATAAATGTTAAGTGTGCATCTTAGCTTCAATATTATTTGAAGAAAATCTGAACAAAACATCCCAACACAGGAAGATGAATAATTAAATCTACACACATTGTTTTAGAGACAAACTTAGAACCCAGACATTGCAGAAGTGTAAGAGGTAGTGTAAGACGAGCTACTGTTTAGTTCCTTCTGACTAAAGCCTGAAGATACATTAGTGTAATCTGAAGACAGGTATAGAATAAATGACTTTAAGAAACTATGAGGAGAAGACTACTGATTATCATGTACTGGGGTCTGTGGCAAAGAGTATTGCTGTTGTAGAGGGACAGAAGACATTTAGAAGTTCTGTCTTCACTGAAAATGAGTACTTGTCAGAATTCTTCTTGAGTCATTCATCAGTGATTAAGCTAATTAGAAATAATTTTTTAAGAACCAACGTAAGGAAAGGGAGTTCGCAAATCTGCACCACTACATCATCAGATAAACACTGAATACTAGTTATAGAATATGTCTATTTTCTCTGACGGAACTTCTCTGAAGATTACTTGGTTTTTTTTTATAATTAGGTCTTGCTTGTGAAAGGTAAAAGATAACTTTTTAAGTATTTCATCCTCAGTATCTTTTCCATTCCTGTCAGCTGATGGAAAGGGAAATAGATACTAGAAAATCAAATTTCTTTTCTTTGAAAAAAATATAGTATTTTCGAGTTAGTCTGCAAATAACTGCTTTTTAAACACCCTTTTATAAATAATAATAGGTAAAATAGTTTTGCATCAGTAACAGTTTCTTACTATGCTCTGTATTGTATTAAAACTTTCTTAAATAAAAAGAGCTCTAACACAAGTTTTCCTGCTCTGCCCAAGACAGACAAGCAATCCCAAGTTACTACATTATACTGCAGATGTTTTACATTCACAGGCTTTACCTGGGAAGGAGATGGAACCTCAATACTCAAATTAAGCCTGGATTTTACGCTGATAGGAGAATGCACGCCATTCCATTTGACAGCAGACTCAGTGTTGTTAACATTCGAATTGAGACCAGATGTGAGATGGGTACCTCGAGATGGAAGAAAAGTGCAAGTCCTTGAATCAGAAGATATTTCAAGGTCCATAGCAGCCACAAATACTACATGTATGAAAACAAAATACAGAACGATCAATAGTTAAAAATACTCTGAAGATTCAGGATACAGTGAATGCACTTTCCAGTTTTCTTTGCTGAATAGTTTTATATAATGGAGTATTATGACACTTTCTATTTAAATTACCATTTGCTACTATTTACTTTTAAAAATGACTGGAGTAATCCATTATACATTTACATATGTAGCATTTTCATCTGCAGCAGCAGAATCCGCTCTCAGACAGCGGTACAAGGTAATTGCGTTGGAGCCCTTCAGAACTGATCATTGTCACACACACAAGGTACAGAGCTTACTGACCTTCCTTATGCTCTTCTTCTGAGCACTTTTTTGCTTTCTGGACATGAAAAAGATCAATAACCGAATGCGATCCACCAGGTAAGTGTCCAGATTGTACTGTTGAGCAAGCCGAAGTGGTCTTACTAATGGGAACTAACTGCTGTACCTGAATTCCAACCTAAATTCAAAATATGAACACATTCTTTTTATGAAGTTGTAAAAAAATACAATAAATAAAAAATCTGTACATCTTTCATAATACCACTGTCTTCTCTGAAACTGCCTGTTGGATGGGGGGAAGAGAACAACTAAAAGTATGTTGAAATATACATAAGTAGCCACTAGAAACATCACAAACAAACAAGTAAAAAATTACAAAGAAAGTACTATCCTAACATCTATGATACAGGAAAGTGCTGTCAATAGGATCATACAATGATGTCTTTATTATGAAATTTCTTAGACCCTAATAAATATCAAAGTAATGACCAAGAAGTGACAAATATTAAATCTGGCTACCTGCACAAGAAAGGAATGCTTTTCCTGAGAACAATCTATACTAAATCTATCATTTCAGTCTACAGATAAGAAAAATAACGTTAATTGATTTCTACATATGGTTCTTGGAAAGTCTCAATGGACAAAAGCACTCTGGTGAAAGTAGTCTTTGTCAGATGGGGTGTTCCTCATTTTGAAAGATGTCCTCACTTTTCATTTACTTGTAAACAACAAAGGGGTTTGTTCTATAACTGCATATAACATTGTGCAAGTTTACTGCTAATCCTCCACAGTTATTAAGAAAAAAAGATAGCAAAGGAATAGAAATTAGAAAAAGACAGGGAGAGGATGATAAATATTTCCTCAGCTCCAAGAACAAACCCAAGCCATGGAGATGATTACACAAGGCAATATAATGAATCAAACCCCTACTTCTACATCTAGATGACCAATAAATGCAAGCTTGTTTTAGAAAGACTCCATGCTCTGTTATAACAAATGTCTGGTGCCAAAATAGTCTTATCAAGTTCACACTGCTGTGACAAAACCACAGAAGTTAGTGAAGGTGTTCTAAAATTGACCATGATTCAGGAGAGCCAGCAATTCAAAAGTGAAACCACGGATTAGTAATTTCTCTGGCTCTGGCTTTTCTGCAGTCTAGGGCAAAAACTCCTCTGCTCTGTAGTGGATCTGGCATTACAAGCACTATTCATATTACTTTCTTAACCAACAACTATGCAAAGGTTTATAGAAAAGTCTCAGACAGAATAAAATGTACACGTTCTAACAGAACTGTAGAACATACAGTCTAACATTGTTACCTCAGGCTGTTTTAAGTTGTGTGTTAATCCATACCACAATAAAATTTTCTTTTTTTCTTTTTAAATTTATGGCTTTGTAACCATGTTTTTCAAAGGTAAACATACAAAACACACTATGCTTGCATAGCCTAATGTACTGAAGCCTTGTATTATCTCCACTTCTGCTTAGGTTTGGCTATTGTTTATCCTGGAGAATTAAAAATTTATAAAAGACAACAAAGTAGGTTGATGAAGAGAATAAATTTAATTTTTCCTCACCCCTCGCATGTCTGATATGTTGAGTTTCATTGTGTGAAACATATTTAGAGTTTCCTTCCCGATTACTTTTGCACTGTCTGTTGCATGGTCCAGAGTTACAGTCCTACAAAGAATAAAAAAAGGAAAAAAAAAAAAGGAAAGCTTAAAAAGGAAACTCTTTCAGAAATCCTAAAGACAACAACAATTCTGCATTTATTCCAGAGAGGGCCTCAAAGACAAATTGTAATTTCTTGGCACAGAGAAACTGAACACTGTTTTTGTTTGTTCTGTGATTTCTCTTTAAAGGTAATCAAAACTAAACATGTTCAGATCACAGAAAAACAGAAGTAAAAACCCAAACCCAAACAAAAAAACCCACAAAGAAAGAACTGAAACAAGATTACTTACTAACTGAACATTCTCAGTGTGCGGTTCACACATTAAATTGTCAAATACATAATATTATATTTATGTACATGCTATGTATTGAAGCCAAACAAAAAAAAAGTTTACAGCACTCATAGCAATGTAGTGCCTTTTGCTCAAGCTTGGTTCACACAAACGTGTAATGTTTGTTCAGTATTATTTCAGTTGTCAACCACCAATATCTGCAGCAAGAGTTTCAGAAGGAACTCAGAGAGAAGCAGGTACTGCCATGTGCATGTGAATCACAAATAAAGAACCTGGATTAATGGCAACTAACTTTAAGCAATGTTCCAAATATGCATCTTAAGAGTGTGGGGAAATTTCTACAGCAGCTCTCACAAAGTTACCTGGTTGTTGAGTTTTATGAATTGTGCTTGTCAGGGTGCTAGTAATGCCTGGTAGTTCTGGATTCTCTAATGGCACATTTGAGACAGATAAAGACAGGAAGTGGCACCTGGATATTTTGACAAGGTGCCATCTTGACAACTTTCTAAACACCTTGATAGTGTCTCCTTACATTTTGCTCTACTTCTGAACCTGTCAGAAAGCAACATGAATGGTGAAGTTGTCTCCAGAAAGTTCTGGTTTTGTCAATATGAAAGGAAAAAAAAAATCTTCCTTCTGTGAGTGATATGGAGAATTCCCTGAGGCTTACAGGTTAGTACTTTTACGAAAAAGGAGATCAATTATCACCACTGAGGTGCAACAATGCAAAATATTAGGGAGAAATGTGGGATGGGTCTAAAGGTACACACAATTTCAGAGTAATATTTTACAAATGTTGTACTATTAGGACTTGCTATCAATGATACAGTAAAATACTATCAACGTCTCAGAAGTTGAATTTGTTTTTAAGTGTGTCTGTGAGTCTGAATCCTTTGTTGGACTATGATTATCATTTTAAGGAACCTTGACCTGTAGGATGAGATAGTATAGCAACTCATTCACTTGTGAGGTGACAGTGCAAGGAATGGGTCATGCGCTACAGCCGCAGAGAAAAATCTTCAACTGAAGTAAGAGAGAAACTGATCACCTCTACCTCCAGTATCCATAATCCCAAACTGTTGGAAGTAGGCTGTACACAGAGAAAGCATGCCTGAGGGCTCACCACCCTGAGATGCTTATCTATTTGCCAGGATGCAACTTCCAGAGTTTATCTTGCTGCTGCTAAAAAGCTTTTCGCTGGACTAAACAGAAACCCTTGGATGAAGACCCAGCACTTATAATAGCAAATAGTATAATTTAGACAGACTGGGTTTGCTAAATTCATTAGTAAAGCTAGAAGCGGAGACACTTCCAAATGCAATCCTGGCATCTGACCCATGTCAGCAGGATTTTTTTCTTGATAAACCAATCCCAAAAGGGGATAAGCTGCTGATATCAAGAGGTGAATTTTTAGGTTTGTTTTGGTTTTTTTTTTTTACAGGTGAATTTTATGTCACAAGCTCACAAGTATGAGACAGACCTGATGCATGCCAGTCCTGCTGTTGAGCTCTAACCCACTAAAAGAACACCCACACTTTTTCAGCTATCAGCAGCCCTGAAAAAATGACACTTCAGTTCAGGAGGGATTAATCTTTTACAATAATCTCAGACAGAGGGCGGAAAAGTAGAAAAGGCATAACTTTGAAGATGCCATATGCACTGTCATAGAGAAGCCTGGATCATCCCTTTACCTAAGGAACGACTGCTTTGATACAGGAATACTTGCCTGAAAAATAAATGTGTATTTAAAAAGTTCCAAGACAATCTTGCATGAAACAGCATATGATGCTCTACGCCTAGACCTCATTCTTGTGGTTTCATTATGCAAGCATATAAATAAATCTGAGATTAAAAAAATCTTCAGTCAACATCGTCCAGCTGAATAGGAAACAAGAGTCAGAAATAAATGATGGGTAGGAGTAACAGGACTGCTTGTGGAAGCTGAAGATCCTACTCCAAGATCCCTTCCAACTCCTAATGTTTTGTGATTCTGTGTGATTCTGCAACAGTGGCCTATCAACTGACTAACGAGGAGTAACTGGGTTATCTCACTTCACAAGGGATTGGCAGCCAACACAGGCAGCAACTCACTGAGATCAACAGTGCTACAGTGAGACCAAGTGGAAAGAGACTTCTTGTGGATCATTACCAATGAACTGAAAACAAAGGCACTTCTGATAAGGAACTCACAACTAGATGAAAAGATGTAACTGTGAAGGTCAAGAAACAAGAAGTTGCTTTCTGGAAGAACTGAAAGATGGTGCACAGTCTCCAACCTCTTTGAAATTTTGAGATTCAACTTCCTCAGCCCTACTTTGGACCTTCATTATTTTTCTTTTCTAGGACCAAAAAAAACCAACTCTGCAGACTTACTGGTGAAACCACAGATTTGACACAACTTGTCTGTATTAAGATGGACAACTGCAGTCCAAGCTGTCTTATGACAGCTAAAATCTTCAGAATTCAGAGTAGCCTTATAGCAAGTAATTCTGCAACTACTGCCCTAGTCCCCACGTGCTCTAGACTTGAAGGAGAAACACAAAGGCAATTTTCTTTGAGAACTGACTCCAACTGTCACAGTCAGCATGACATCAACAATCTATCAACGAAGAGCAGAGAGCTCTTCGAGCGAAAAAAAATTACACATGGCTACACAGCTCAGGAAGAGGGAGCAGTCAGTCTGCTGCAGCAGAACATTTCAGCTCAGCTGCTCATTGAAAGACATGAAAGCACTGCTGCACGCGTGTCATAGTGCACGATGAAGTCTGCTACAAGCACTGCAAAAGGAAAAATAGCTGCAGTATTGACCAGGCTACAGAAATGTTCACCTATACATGTACATATGTATTATCATTTGAAGACAAACATTTTAAAAGATCAATCAACTTTATCAGCTGGTACTTCATGAGACAATTGTAAAATCAAGGGCATTCTTAAACTACAGATTATTAACATCTAAAAGGAACAAGAGAAATAAATATACATCCTACCAAAAGAAATGGACAGCCACAATAATTCACTGAAAATATTTCACTAAGTCACATTAATTTCAAAGTAGCATCCACAAGGCCACAAGAGTACACTCTCACAAGAAAGCAATTTTAAACCACAAAGAATGCACTTGTGAGTCACGTTCTTTCCCATTCCTACTTCTTCTGAAAACCACAAATTGTTTCTTCTATGTCCAAAAACTTTTCACCTTCTGACATATTTCCCGTTTTCCCCATTCCTCTCTATGGAGAAACTCAAAGGCAAAAGATGACTGGTCAGGTTGTTCTCTTTCTGATTTGGGACTTTAGTCTCCACCTTCTTTCTCCTCCCAAAATGCCGTATTTTTTATCACTGGGGGATTTACATTCCATGCTGATGACCAAAAGACCACACATGCACAGCCCAAACACTGAGGACCTTTGATAACGTTCTACTTCTGATTTGGTGGAGGTCTGATATATGCACAAAGAGATACTATGCACTTTAAAATTTCTGTGTCCTGTTTTCATCTAAGTTCTGGTGCTCCACATGAAGTGTGCTCATGCCTATTACCGACCATTCCTTTTTGACATAGATATTTACCTGGCAATATTATCACAGATTCCATGACCTCCATATTTTGCAGGTTCCACTGGTGCCCCAGCCTTTCGGACCATAATTTTAAGGGTCAATCGTTTACCCTTCATGCCAGCAGCTTCAAGTCTACGTTGGATTTCTTCTGAAAGGCTCAGAAGGAAAGCTTCTGCTTCCTTAGGCTGAAGGAGAAAAACAACATGTTTAGATAACTCCTAGTTTTCAAACATCGAAGGTAAATCATTAAAGTTAATACAATCAAGATTTTGCAAACTTTAAAGAGTAAGCTGCCTCACGGGCAATTCTGCCATTTAGCTTCAAGTGCTTTGTTTATATTGTAGGTCACTGAGGTTAGGCAAGATGGTAGATTCCTATCCTAGCGCTGAAACAAGTAGGTAAAACTAAGTCCTTTTGAAAGTAACTCTTTAAAAGAAGGTATTTAGAAACCCCAACATAGAACTGCAAGTCTAACTTTAGGCACACACATGGAAGATGAAGAGTCAGGGCTTTTAAGGAATGGCTTTTTTACAATGACAAAAGTTAAGTGGTGGGAAAAGTAGCTCACAGAAGTTGTGCAGTCTTTGCTCTTGGAGGTTTCCAATACCAGATAGCATACAGTCCTGGGAAACTGGTCTCATACCTTCCTCTGCTTTGAGCAAAAGGCTGGACTACACAACATCACGAGGTCTTTCCAAACCTGGTAATTCTATTATTTCTATAAAAGCTTAAGTACTCAACAAAAAGCTGAGTTGGTTGGTTTGTTTTTTGTTTTGGGTTTTTTTTTATACAATTTTGTCAACAACACTCCCTCCCACCACAATACTTGCAAAAAAATTTAATCAGTATTTTGTACTGGAGCAGCTGGTTATGGTTTCAGGCACTGGCATCTTTGAATAATCAGCATTTAAACAAAAGAGAATGCTAGGTGCTGACAAACCTACTGCAGTTCTCTTTTCCTGTACCAGACTTGTATAACGAATGCAGAATAGCCAGCTAATTTTGTGCAAGCTTCTTTTCAGTCCAATACTTTTGCAGTCTCTCCTCCCATTTTATCGTTTGGTCTCCTACTTCTTCATTTTCCTCATTTCTATATGGTGGCTAAGATGGTGCTCTAACAGATCAAAGTGTAAGTGAAAATAATCAGAATATGAGAAGATTCTTCTACAGCTGAAAGAAGTCACTGCAGGAAAGAAAGTAAGTTTGAGTTTACCTGTGTAAACCTTATTCCATAGTTGATTTCTGCTGAAACAGATTTTCTTTCTTTTTCTGTACGAACAGGTCGATCATCCAAACCACGACAAAACCTGTAGAGCATTTGTCCTGTTTTTGGACCAAATTCTTTTTGCAGTTTTGACATTGAAGCACACTGCAGATCTCCACAGGTTTTAATTCCTGAAGAAGCCAGCTTAGATTCCATCGTCCTGCCAACTCCTAACAACAAAGCAATTAGTTCTGTTAACTCTATGCTATTCAGAGCCAGTTGTGAACAAATTTTGTTTTTTAAACATAGAGTAGGTCATACCAAGTTAATAAACAAACACACACCCTATAAATAAATTCCACTTCATAAAATATGGTTCAAATGGAAACTTCTGCTGTCTTCACCCATGTTTCTTTAATCTGTTTCATATATTTAGTTTAAGATGTCATAATGAAGCACGTTTCTTTATTTGTGGGTAAAATGTGAATTGACGCCTGCTTGCAAATCTTGACAAGGCACTTACAGGCTACTACAGAGTATATAGTTTTGAACACCACAACACTCAGTTCAAAAAGAGTGTCCAACACGTATATGATGGCAAAACATATTACAAGTGATTTAATCTAAAATAAAGTCAACAAATATTCTGTCTAGTATTCCACTGCTTCCTAGGCAGGAAAACAGTATTTCAAGTAGAAGTGATAGCATACCTGTATCACTTGTGCTTTGAATTACCAAGCACTGGAAATTGTAGGTATCCATGGCAACAGCACAAATGTAAGTGTGATAAACTTAAGTGTATTTCTGGATTTTTGAGAGGTGGTATGTTAGAATTGTAGGATTGAATCACAAACTGGTTTGGGTTGGAAGGGACTTCAAAGATCACCTAGTTCCAACTCCCTACCATGGGCAGGGACACCGTCCACCAGACCAGGTTGCCCAAAGCCCTATCCAACCTGGCCTTGGTCACAGCAACAGCTTCTCTGGGCAGCCTGTACCAGGGCCTCACCCCCCTCACAGGGAAGAATTTCTTTCTGATATCTATTCTAAATCCACACCCTTTCAGTTTAAAGTCTTTACCCATGTCCTGTCAGCCCATCCATGCCCTAGTCCCTCCTCTCCAGTTTTCCTGTAGGCTCCCTTTTGCTGTAAGGTCTTCCCTGACCCTTCTCTTCTCCAAGCTGGAAAAGCCCACTCTCTCTGCCTGTCTTCACAGGAAAGGTGCTCCAACCCTCTGATCATCTTCATGGCCCTTCTCTAGATTTGCTACAGCAGGACAATGTCCTTCTTATGTTGGGGACCCACAGTTGAATGCAGTATTCGAGGTGAGGTCTCATGACGGTGGAGTAGAGGGGGAGAATCACTTCCTTCAACCTGCTGGTCACACTTCTTTCTATGTAGCCCATGATAGCGTTGGCTTTCTGCATTGCCAGAACACACCACCAGCTCACGCTGAACTTCATGTCCACTGATGTGCCCTAGCCTTCCCAGAGCTGCTCTCAATCCATTCCCCACCCAGCCTGTAGTTGTGTTGGGTCTGCACTGACCCATGTGCAGGACCTTGCCCTTGGCCTTGTTTAACTTCATCAGGTTTGCACAGGCCCACCTCTCAAGCCTGTCAAGGTCCCTCTGGATGGCATCCCTTCTGAAATTTACTTCCAAAAAATATTAGTCCTGTGAGTTTACACTTCCAAAGCAGTCAAAGTTAAAAATCTCAGATTATATCTTTACTAATCTGTTTCTGGGTGGCATTATTGACACAAACCCTAAACAGTTTTTACTACAAACATGCAAGTGGATTCTGAAAAATTTAAAAATATCCAAGTCAAAGCACAGTACTATATGAATAATTTACAACTCTGTTAATTACTTTCCTGGATAAACAGATAATAATAATAGTCAAGTCTGCTTTCATACAGGAGCATTCTGTATGTCTTTATTGTCTATCACTCTGGCAGAGTATCTCCAGTTGTCTGCCAGCTCTGTGAATTCTACTATACCTTGGAAAACCTCCCTAAAGCCCATGGGCCAGAAACACTTCCTTCCTCCCCTCCAGTTTTTCCTATGTCCACAGGCATCTCACGCAACAGCTCCATTTCTCCCTTACCGAAATGCCCTTCCCTCTCTGATCTGGCCAAGGAATGCAGGACAGAAGACATGTACTCTGCCTACACTTATGTGCCCTACCGCCAAAATGGACAATGGATGAATTTTTCCTGCCTGTCCCTCAGAGGATGTAGTCATTTGGATCACACTCCTCTGTCAAGCTGTCATTTTTCACAACACTTGTGGAAACATCATGTCATTAGAGCTTCTATCTCTCAGTAAGATTTGGCTGAAACAGCCAAACAGTTCATAAACTTCTTTGCAGGCACACTTGCAAATTATAAATTATAGTCACTGTCACAATCATTTCCTCAGACAACAAGGCAAAAGAAAAAACATCTGGAAATGGAGAAACTGGTTGTTCTTTATAGGAAGCAAACCATTTTGGCAGAGTCTGCAGAATGTTACTGACTAAAATCCTTACACAAAAAATAGTTACCTGTGTAACAAATACCTAACATGTATTCTATCAGAACTAAAACCTGTCTCTGGGTGGCTGAAGAGCATTAACAGTAATACTCCCAAAGCAGCCTTACTTTCCACCTTCCTCTGTATTTATCAGCTATTCTAATACAGCTCTAGTTTGGTAACACTCTTGCCTGACAAATTGTATTTCTTAATTTTCCTTCTGTTCTTGTTCACTTTGAAATCTCTCAAGAGTCTCCCAGATGTGGCAGAGATTAAACAAACTCCTCTCTCCTTTCTCCCCCCCCCCCTTCCTATACTCTTTTTTTGTTATGGCATCTGTGCTATTTTTTCCAAATCTTGACTTCATGCACTCCTTTTTAGAAAGAAGGCTCTCTTGGGCTAGTTCTCTGTTCTGTTGAAACCCTTCCATTCTCAATGAGACGGACCTGATGATAATCATTTTATTGCATTCATCATGGTACAGAAAGCTAGCACTCACTTGAAATTACTCATTTAAATACAGTTATCAAAGAATAGGAAGTTGCATAACATACTAAACTCTTGATTTTCTTCTGTAAATCACAATGTGAATCCATAAAATTCTTTACTAAAAAGAGACGTTTCTCAAAGATCAAAGAAGTCAGATTTTTTTCAGAAATTTTGAGAATCAGTGTATCTTCTTTTTTCAGATCATAACCATGGAATAGCATCTGATCTTGCTTGACCTGAACACAGATATCTAGCTGAACATGTTTTAGTATCATCCTGTAAAAGGAAGGAGTACCTGGAAGACTGGTAACAAGTTGTCCTCTGATAAAATCATCAACTTCTTCAGGTTTTAAGTGATACTGTCCATCTGGTTTTGCTTTACGAGTTGCCATTCTGGCCAGCAGAATATTGGAACCTGTAAAAACAACAAATTAAGCATGTTGGTGATTCCTCCTGTCTTTTCAAGGGGAATTCCAGAGTGGTAACTGCAACTGTAAAATTAAAGCCAACGAAAGAAAAAAACCATCGAAAACTCCCCAAGATTTGACAAGTATCTGCGGGACATTTCACGAGAACACTGAATGTATTTGTCTTGGTTATGTTCTACAGGTGTGGAGGTACAGATAAACAGTTAAGTGCAAGTGGCTAAAAAACCTCAGAAGCGTAACATTTTAACACTGCACAGCCACAACAGAATCCTCTGTGGTCCATATAAATAATACTTAGGTGACAATTCTACAGACTTCTTAACATTCTTATATGTCAAATACTGGAATTAAGCTAATATTTAGACCTGAGTATTCACTAAAAAAAAAAAATAAAACTAATGAGTTTGTTCAATTACTATATGTACTGGAAGTGTCGTGGGAACAAGACCTATTTCAGCAATTTTCCATCCCTGCTTATAGACTTACCAAAGCCCACACAGTAATATCTCTGAAATGACACCCAAACAATTCACACACACCGTTCCAAGATAAATCAAACTAATAAAAGGTACGGAGAATTCACAACTAGCAGCACTATGTATTACTATTGTTCTTTTCCTCCCGCCTATGTTCACTTTTTTTTTTTTTTGTCTCTTCTAAAACTTTAGTCAGTAAGAATGGTAACAGGAGTTTTACGGATACTGTTTCTCCTGTGAGTTTAAATTGATGAAACAATTCAAGACAGATTCCTCATTCAATTTCCTATTTAACTCTAGGGATCCATGCTTTGTCTATAGAGCACTGAAGATTTCTGATCCTCTGATCTACCAAACGTACTGACATAACCTCTAATGCCATGAAATCTCAGTGATTTACCTTCTGCAATGTATTATTCCCACAACACTCAAGTGAAGTAGGAAAAAACCTAATACTTCATTTAACAAATGAGAAACCAAGATACAGGATGTTTATACATGAGTGTTTAATCTTCTACTAGCATTGTTTAAATCAGTTTAGTTTAGCCACTAAAATCCCTAGGGCACAAATTAAATTTATTCAACTGGCATAAGCACGTCCTCCTTTAATTTATCTCTCATCAGACAAACAGTGTTGAGTGGAGATCTCAAGAGTGTAACAGTACCTACTCAAATTTACATTTTATTCTACTGGTAACAACTTTCCCACTGGGCAACATATAAATCACTTGCACCAACATATAAGTCTCTGGCAGACCACATTTTTGAAATAAAGTCTCTATATTCATGTAACAGTACAATTGTTTTCTATGATTTATTTACTAACCATGAATTATGAGTGAAGAGACAAAGTTCTTGTCGTGCACCTACCATATGTGTCTCTAGAAAGAATACCGAAAGTATTTTCCTGAGTCTCACATAAATTGATCATTAAGAAAAATACTGCTCATGGGTATTTGTCTCTTTTAATCAGTAAGAGAACTAATGTTATCAGATTAGAAAATAGCGCTTAAAAACTAATTCTGGTCTTTCTGTAGAAAAACCAAACACATTAAATAAGCATATAAAGAGATTACAAATGTGTTTTATGTCAAAATAAGACACAAACATGAATCCCAGTCTTTGTACTATGATACAGTACGAAACAACAGAAGAATTCCACTTACAGTTATGAATTTCAGCTTATTTCACAAGTGGATTTCATACACACTTGCATACACTCAGTATAGCTCAATACTAGTATTAATTATAGACAAAAGCAAAGGAGAAAGGAAGGAGGTGAATGAAAAGAAATTAAAATCTTCAGATGTATGATTTCACTTATAATACCTACTACAAATTACACAAGTCTTTGCTTCCAATACCTCGCAGTAACTGTCCTAAAATCATGCCACACTGTAAACTCTTACTGGTATGTCCATTAAAGAACAGAATCTGTGCTTCTTTTCTTTTTGTTCTATTTACTGAAAAAATACAGTAGCATTTCATAAAAATGAATGCAAGAATATAACACGTATGGGATTTTACCATACTGTTCAGATAACAAAGGAGAAGTGATACTAATTTTATAAATTTTTGCTTAAAACTTTCCACTTAAGAAGTTCTTATTGCATTATGTACACTAATTTATACACCAATTATAATATATATATTTTAAAACGAATTTTTTATATACACTGATTTATTGGAAATGGCAATATAGTCAATATCACACAAACACTCAGGAGTTCTACATATCTCGCATAGTTTTGATACCCCTAATAATATCCACTGCTTGTAACTGGAAATGAAAGGAGGCACTCACCCATCCCAACAGACGCAGTGCATTTAGTCTGGGTTTTGATTTCGGTGCGGATAGCATTTGCAAGTTCATCGGGAGTCAATCTGGTGTCTGAAAGGATTTCAGTGATATCTACTAGTGCTTCATCACAACTGACTGCTTCGATGTTATGAGTATAGCTATCAACACAAAGTAAAGGAGGTGAAACACCAGCAACAGCTCACCATCTGTTAAAACAAATATGTAGCAAATAAAGTCTTCCTTTTGTGGTGGTATTTCCCTGCTTATTTTGTATCACACATCACTTACACATTAAAACTTACAGCAAATTACAGTAACATTACTAATGTAGGACTAATTTCAACATGCATCGTGATTTCAAATGAACAGCTGGAGGAGGAGTTGAATACTTATTTTTCATCATCAATAACAAATTTCAAATTTTAAGTGAATTTTAAACCATAAAGTAGTTTCTAATAGTTGTTACTAAAATAACCCATTCTTTAGTTACTAAAAAATCCCCTTCTTTTAAGAGTCTTACTACTAAGCAGGGATCTGCTTCTTGTAGCACAATCAGTAAAAAAAAAAAATTAACAACGACTCCTTTGGAAACCAGATTGTTTACAGGATTTGATTTCAAGATAAAAGAATGCTCAGAAGCAGCACAATGCTCAAAATAATAAAAGTACTACAAAAGGAAGAGCTCAAATAGGAATGGCTTTACTAAATCTGGAGAGTAACATGGAGATGAAAACACTAAACTGGATAGTGGCATTCAGCAGTGGCAAACAATATACGCTTGATAACCTTACCAAGAACAATCACATAAACAGCACACATTACCTTGCTAATATTTCATATACTGTCCGTGCAACTTCCTTGTACGCATCAAAATCATAGGAAACCGCTTGAAGATTCGGACACAACTTCTTTGCTTGACCAAAAAACATTCCATTCTTTATGCCAACTTGTCTAAAATTAAATAATAAAAACCCCACAAATAAACACAGTACCAGCTTTTCCACAAACATGGATTATTCCCAAATGAGGCATGTGTGTTTTTCTACAAAACTGAATTATCGATAAAGAGGAATTTAGTCCAACTGCCACCCATTTAATAGGTAATAAAAAAAAAAACCCTGCCGATAAGAGTGTTTGAACTGGCTATTATAATATTCAGGCATGCAGCAATGACAGCCTCCCTTTGGGAACATGCTTAAGACAAAGTCTCCAGAACACACTACTTGCTGTGAAACTCTTGTTTTGAATTAAAACCATGCATATACTGCATCGATTAAGGTAACTGGATCTTATAGTCAACTCTGCAAGCTAACAAAACTATGCTCCCATAATAAATAAACTCCGAGATACAAATTTAAGCCTGTCTATCACCCTAGCATGCTTGAGAAAAGTTCCAATGAAGGAATAATTTCTGCTACATTAATTCCATAAGAAAATCTTATTAGTAACAGCGTGCTTGTATTTATAACAGTTGTTTCACACTCTGAACACCTGTAAACTGTGTTACTGGGAATGCTCAACATTATCTATGCAAGAAATGCTTTTAAATGTAGTACTCATACCTACTGATTTGAACTAAAACCTTCAGTAAGAATATGCTCTTAATTACATTAAAGAATGTGATTTTGATATAAAGAGGTGAAGTTAACCTTATGAAATCAATGATAACACAATGTAGAGCATAAGGGTTTACTTAATAGACTTGATGTTTCAAGTAACACGTAGGATAGATTGAGAGGTACTAAGCAGTGTTTAAAAAGCTGCAGCATCCATAGGGAACCCCTTGTATTAAATTCAAACAACAGAGATACAAGTTTTGAAAACATTAAGAAAATTCCTCTCTAGATGCATTTAAAGAAACAGATTTAACTCTATTTTTTGACATTTTATGTCTATCTGTATGAGTTTTTCAAGCAAACTGATAGGTAACTTTACCCACCTGGCTTCATAACTACAAGAAGCTATTTCAGCCATGGACAGAACAGTGAGATCGAAGTCAGCTCCATTTACATGTGTGTAATCTGAATGCTCCCAGACTGATGAGTCCAGCTTATCAGGTACTCTAACTTCTGCTTGGAAAAAAATATTTATATTTGGGTTTATATTATTTTTCCTCAGAGTTCAACACATTGAATGTGAATAAAATAAAAATTATTGATTTTTATACAATTTCTATACTTCTACCTGTTGATGAAGAGGTTATTAATACTATATTGCTTCCTATCATGGACAAGAAACATCAAAAACACCCACCGAAACAAGACATCACCTTTCCCCCTTAGTAATTGCTCTCTTCAAACAGGTCTCTATATATTACTGATATTTACCTATTTTCCCCCAAATTAGTAGACAGCAGCTTTCTGGTGAATACATAAGCCATATTGTAAAATAAGATTGTTCTCAGCTTTAATGACAATAAAAACGACTAAACACTTCAGGCTAACTGCTATAACCATATCCTGTAAACAGACAAAAGACACTAAAAAATTTACCAACTCCTTGGGCTAACCAAGGCAACATGTAGCTACGTTCCTTTTTACAAAAAGCACAACTACCACCAGAACACAGAATTCAGAATACAAACCCACTTCTTATACTTACAAGTAAAATTATTTTTCTAATAATCTAGACACCACTAAGTTGTTTTTAACAAGTGAAATAACCAGAATGCTCAAATTAAAAAAAAAACACTAACTAGAAATGTCTATTTCCTTTAACACTTTTATGGGGATATTAACTGACAAAACCTCTGCTGCTACTTTCTAGTAAATCTCTTATTAGGATATATATCAACTTCAAATAAAACCATATTTTATCTCGGATCAAAATGATGCAATTAAAAATACCGCAGCCCCAGACTCTTCAAATGAGACAGTCCCTCCCTAATTCTGTCAAACTTGATTGCCAACTCTTACAGAAATCTTGAGAGTCCTCCAGACCCACCGTATACTAGGTACTAGAACAGAACTCCGTGACAGTGAATACTGGCATCAACTACAGCATCTTCTTTTCCTTTCTGTTTCAGTTTTCACAGCACATACTTTGGCAGAATCATGCCTGTACGCTAAATACAGATCAGCCTGAAAAAACGGCAAAAACTGGATGCTCCCAAACTTCCCATCAGAATCAAAACAACAAGGCATCATACAGACAAAAAGCTTCTATTCACTTAAAATGAAATCCAGTCTGTGTGTTATAGCTCTTTTTCATTACTGTAGTCTCTTTAATACAATACACCTTGGTAGTATAAAAAACAGAGAATTTTCTTCAGAGTGCCACAACACCTGATTATGTTTCACAGTACTAACAACTTACACACTGCCAATCTGGCTGAAAGGAAACATGCTGCTATGTGCACATATGAGTAGTTTTCAGAGCAGAGAATGTGTTGTAATGAGTGAGTGCAGCCTGACTCGTGTGCTTTTACTCAGAATTTCTGATAAATTTATGCACCTTCTTATGTCTTAAATATTTCAGTGTACGATGAGCTCAGCAAGTTACCTAAGATGTCTGCAACTGAAAATTAGAGCAAAATTATGCCCCAAATAAAGACAAGAATGACAAGAACAATTTCTTTAGTCCATGCCTTCCTGTGCCCTGGCCTGAGATGATGATGTCATCTTGTCTATCTTCATTGGACTCGTCGACTTTTTCCACATCGCAGCAGAGCAGATCCCCCCATGAGCTGATGGAGTCACTTCATGTGAAATTCAGGGCAATGCAGAACACATTGTCCTCAATGGAAGGGAAGGTAGAGAACCTCTCATCAAAAGCTGGGAAACTAGACAGGCACATGGTGAATGTGGAGCAACGGATGGAGAAATCAGAGGCCAGGACCCAAGTCTGTGAAAAAGAAATCGCTGAGAATAAATCTGTGACTAATATGATGATTAAAATCTGCTGCTCTTTAGACTGAAAAAGGGGTAGATACTAGGGTTGAGGGAAAGGAAGCCTAGAAAACACATCTTGGGCATCCTGGCCATGGAAAAGAGACCCCAAACTATGAATCCTGACTAACATGTTAAACTTCTGTCTTTGGAACATGAATGTTAAAGATGGCATGTATGCAGAGAAGCAATTTCTACTACCCAGAAAAGATATCTCCGATTTGGAGATTTAGGGTGAGAATGATAGCAAGTTTTTAAAATTAAAAAGTTATACATTTTTGGATGAGTTCAAACAAGAATAATAAAGTATTTCGTAAAAGATTCAAGATTCTATGGACACTACATACTTGTCCAGCAATGCAGATCAAAGGCAGGAACCAGTAATTTGGTGGGGGGAAAAAAAAAAAGAAAAATAAAAAAATAAGTAGATGAAGCAGCAGAATTCAATATTTGGTCAAAATTATTCATATGAGCTTGGTTTTGTTTGTTATCATTAATTTACTTGAACATTTTTTCTTTTAAGCAAGACCTGGAGAAGGCAAAAATCAGAGGACATCCTAGAAAGCATGAAGCATCAAAAAACGAAGTAGATTCCATGTTGAAGCACGGATGTAAAAATATGTTAGTGTTCATAGTTGGTGCATTTTTATTTCATCTATGTAACATGTCCCCAAACAGAACTGTGTATGTTTAACATCATGATTTATCATTCTGTATTTTGATGTTTTGGAAAAAGTACTGTGATAAATGTGTCTACTGAGCCATATTTACCTCTGGCATGGCACAGCTAAACACATGCAGTGAAGTGTTTCACATAAACTTTCTAAGACACTGTGATGTAAGAAAAGCCTAACCACAATTCCAGCTTTTCATCTAAGACCACAACTAACTGTGATTTCTTTACCCCACAAGGAAGACAAGCCGTGTACTTAGCAGAATGCAAGCAGACACAGGTTGTATTTTTTGTTGATAAAAACCATCATACATGGAGATAAAAATTAATAAAGAGACTAAAAAATAATATGAACTGCAGCTAATTAGATAGAGACCACAAAAAGAGAGTTTGGAAAAAAATCCTTTCACCCAAACAATAGGCTGCACAGACTCTAAGTATCAAGAAAGGAAGAGCTATCTGCTTGCCTGTGTGCAAGCCAGTGAGACTGGAAGCTGCAGTTAAAGAAATGAGTGTGTGTATATCCAGAAAAAGCTGCTGCAGTAAGAAACTGAGTTTGTTCTACAATGAGGCTGAAATCTGCTGTACCCTTAAGCAATAAATACAGTAGAAGAGGTATTACTGAATTTGTGAATCACAAAGAACATGCTAGAGATATCAGCTGCACTTCCATAATTTAACTGCCTCACTTTCCAAACATCATTTGACTGTAGGAAGTCACACCTTTATCCACTGTAAAGTCCTAACAAAAGTTACCAAGTCACTGTATAAAAAACTGACCTACCAATAAACAGTTCATACACAAGCTATACTACAGAAAATCCAACTCCACAAAACCCACAGCTATCTTTGTAACACACTATATATATGGCACTGCAAACAACATAGCAGAAGCTAAATCTGAACCATCCCAAAACGTCCTTAAAACGTTCAAGGCTTCCACACGTATTCTACCTCAGTTCTGAAGAGTTCTTCTACTACTGCAAACAGAAAACCATCATCACTTACTAATAACCTTGTTTACAAATGTCTTTGAAAACTGACAGAATTTATTGTTTCTTGAGGGTTTTTTTTGCTTGTTTTTACAGTACCAACATTTCAGAAACAACAAGTGAAGAACAACCTGTCTTTTTCTACTTCTTGTATCAACAAAACTCACTGAGGTGTAAACATTATAACAACAGCACCTGCTACCACAAGGTTAGTCAACAGTGCATACTGAAGCGGCAAAGGAGAAACACAACTTCTAAATCTAAACTGAAATTAAATAGAAGCTGCCCCATAGTATATGCAATTTTTTAATCAACTTTGTGGTAAAATCTAAGTTTCAGGCTGATTAAACAAACTGCTGGAGAAGAGAAGACAAGTAGCCAGTGTTCAGCAGTATACTTTTTCACACTAACTACAGTTCAAGCAGTAAAATAATAACAGACCTTGTTAATGAATTTTGTGTTCATCAGCCTACTGCTACTTCAGGCCATAGAAAGTAGTAAATTTCTAAATTACTGCAGTTGAGTAAGGAATTCTCAAAATACAGCAGATGCCCTGGTTTTGAGGAAAGAAAGTACTGGAGATGGAACTCGTGGAACTTGCACACGCTTTCCAGATACCTAAAATGCTCCAAGGACTCCCCAAATTAACTCACAGTATGCAAATACTGTACACATGCAATTCAAAGGCCAACTTCAAACAATTAATTTCTCACTGGCCATGTGTTAAGATTTCTACTTTTATAGTAAAAAAAAAAAAGTTTAGTCACCTTTGAAATGTATTTTTGTACCTTCTTTTCTATAACAGAATTACTCTGAACTAAGTGACTGTGGACAGTCTGCATTTATTTCTTAAGTAACTACTGAACATTCTATCTTATTCTCGAACTCAATAAAAGCGACTAAACACAAAGCTACTCTCAAATAGTGCACCCTTACTGAGCAAAGTTAACTAATCAAGACATCACAGTGGCATGTTATTAATGAGGCCACAGAGCATGTGCTGTCCAAAGACATTTCTTTTCCGAAATCACCTGCACCAAAAAAACCCAAATTTATCCACTTTGCACTTATTAATAAAGTTTAAGGAAAAAGTCTTCAATAACATAACCTAAAAACATACAGACGAACAGACTTCTCTGTACCTGCTTTGCCATTCAATAGCTTGTTCTGGTAATACTGCTGTTCAAGCTGGGGGTTTGCACCAGGGCGCAGTGGTGCCTTCCCTGCACCTCTGTTACTAGTAACAGCTACCGGTTTTCCTGTGGAGAAGAAATGCATGAACGTAGTAAGTCAACATCTGTAACAGCTTACATTTTATTAAGAGAACAACTAGGGTAAGATCATAAAGAATGCTTTATTTTTTTTATCGTTTCTTTCAAGCTTATACACTCATGGCATTAAGAAGGGAACTGCTATGGAAGTTATTTTGCATTGTGACTATGAATTTGTTGTCTTAATTGCAGTCAAGTATAAAGAAGGAAAGCTTTTAAAGAGTGAACACTCAGCCACACCAGTTTGATTTCAGCAACAAGTATAAACTGAAGCTATGAAGCTTCACCAAATGTCCTAACAATTCATTAGTTTAAGGCAAAGCAAACACTCTATCGATTTTAGATACTTTGCAATATTTATTAGCTTACGTAAACTAAAGTATACACATACCAATATAATTCCACTTGTTTAATTAACTGTAAAAATTAAAATCTTTAATAAACTCTAACCTTTTAGTAATACAAATACCTCCATAATTTTTCTACAGGAAGCAAATTTATGTACTCATGTTCTGGCAGAGTTTCACAGAACATAAAAAAGTAATTGCAGAAAAGTCCTAGGTTCTTTATATTCCAGTAAAGGAATTCAAAACTTGGCAGGAAATAAGAGCTTTAAAGACCCAAACATATCAGGACTATCTTGGATACACTTGCTCCTGCCTTTGGACAGAAGAGAGCAAGGGAACTGTGTATATAAAGCTTACTCTTCTTTCCCAAGGCCTACAACAGCTGTGTGTCAGTTGGTCACCAGTGCATCATGTCTTCAGATCTGTGCCTCACCAAAGTTCAGTGTTTACACAGAACAACTAGTATTCCCACTTCTGGATGGTATACTTATATAAAAAACAAACCAAAACAAATTACCAAATCTTGTTAACTCTTCCTATACCCTAAGGATGGTCATAAAAGTTGGCCTTCTAAATGCCAAATGAGCTGTCCATCCTCCAGATCTTCTAATACTTTATGTGTAAGAGCTCAGATATAAATGAGAAAGAGAAGCACATTTCCCTTGAAAAAGATTAATCAGGCAAAGAGACAATTAATTCTCAGCTTTGACCTTTCTACTTCTCTAGTTAATCAAATCTCTTAACATTACTTCAAGAAAATTACGAGGCTACCTTGTCTTTTCTTTTTATTTATTTTATTTTTTAATTTATTTAATATATATAGGAAGTTATCAAAACCCACTTTTGGTACAACTAGAATTTGATCTCCAATATGGCAGATTTAAGTTTCAATACAGTACTGCAATATTGTAGAGAATGGTTACTCCAGATTTTACTTCTTTCTTCTTACTTTAGATACTGAAAGGAGACAGCAAGGAGAATTCCAGTTCTCTCTTCCACTTGCTTTTGGACTGTGAGAAAGTAAGCAGGGATATGAGAGCTGTGTGGTCTATCAAGATGCCAGAAAAAAAAAAATTAACATGCAAAAAGCTCATTTTGTGAATGTGCAAGTGCAAGTTTGGTTTGTTTTTAAAGGCTCAACTGAGTAAACCATAACATGCAGAGTTAAATACTAACCTTTGAGATCTGGTCTATTTCGGATAGCCACAGACACAAAGAAGCAATCCATATCCACGTGCATTATGCAGCTCTGTGGCTTGGCTGAGCTCGCAACAGACACATTACCTAGTATGAAGATACACCAACAGAAAACTTGAACCCTGGTTTATACACTTTGGTACTGCTCACAGTAGTCATCAACAATCATCAAACTTTTTCCCCCACCTTAAATATAAAGATTTTTGTTTCTTCTCACCAAAAACATATTTACATTTACAAAATTCTCAAATAAATTTAAACATAAACAGTAGACAAACAGCCTAAACAACACATCAACCTAAAGTTTCTATTTTTTTTCCTCATAATTAACACCGTCTACCCAACAAGTTATCCCAACACAAGGAGATTAATGCATGTTGTAGGCATTGCATCTTAATTTTGTGATGTTAACACTGAGCCTAAAACAGAGAATTTCACGCCTTTTTGTTCATCAATCAGAAGACTATTCAAAAGAAAAAAATGTTTAGCTGCACCAAGGGATAACAATAATTCTTCACAAACACACTAAAGTTAATTCTAAACCTCTCAAGCAATTTGATTTTGTCATTGCTTTACTCATGCAAACATTCAGCAAAGGCGAGCAAGACAGCTCCGGACTGAGAAGCTTTTATGCCTGAAGCACTAGAAATACCTGTGTCAAATATTCTAGAAGTTCAAGCACACACCTCTGCATTGCTGAACTAGTGGAGGAGGACGTTATATCTAACTAGACCTCAACCAGCAAACAAAAAACCCCTTTAATTTGAAGTATGCATAGTGTGACAGAGAAAAAAAATTTTCAGCGCACTAAGTGAATTGTTCTTCTTAACATCTGAGTTAATTACTGCGTAATCAGAAAAATGTTTTCCTGTTTTTAGTAACTTACCATGTGAATTCATTCTTTGAAAAATAAGGACTGTCCATACTATAAAGTCCATATTTACAAATCAAGTGATCAAGTTACTGCTTAAGAAGCTGCTATTTGTCAAGTGAAACAGAGCCATTACCTATTTGAATACTCCAGGCCAAATCGAAGAGAAAATAAAAATATATTAGCTTATACCATATTCTGATGGAAAAAATACACATTAAGGTACTTCCTAAGCTAACATGCTTTATAACCGGTGTGTCCTGGCACAAACACAGCATCAGTTTTAAATCTAGCAATTTTTTAGGATGTGGCAATTTATCATCAAGCATATCTGCATATGGTTACAAGTGATATTTTTACAGCACAACAGAGTCAGAATCTCTTCAATGATACAGAGCTAGTCTTGGGTAAGACTGTAAATGAGAGATTCTAAAGATGCAAAATACTTTACCTATACTTGTAACGCATGGCTTCTCGTGAATTGCATATATTTTTTTATTTTGGCCCTTGATGTAATAACATTACATACTTCTGTCACAAGCCAGGTTCACTCATCTCAACCAACCCAGAGGTAAGTAACTCTTACTAACAAAAAAAAAAAATTTAAATTTTAGTCACAAATTTTACTCATCTTTGAAATTTTCAAATTGAACTACAAACAGCAAGGTTTTGTTCCTTTTAGATTTCCACACAGCAACCATAGGCCTGTGTATTTTTTCCCCTCAATTAATCCACATATCTTTGTAAAGCCAGGAATGTTATTTCTACAAGGTGGAATTGAATATAGACCAGAGTATCACATTAAATCACATTTTAGGTTAAAAAAAGCCCAAACAACCAAAACCAAAAGCAGTTGGATCCTTTAGTTTTCAGTGCATCAATGTCACCAAGCTTTTCCAGAAGAATGAATGTAACGTGAATACGGAATGCTAACCTACTTCGTCTCAGTTAGACATTTACTGTACAGGCATAAGGCACCTTCTCAACATAAACCTTCTTAAACAAGTATCTACCTGTGTCAGTTTTAAGTGCAGACCTGCCTGCTTTCCATTTTTTTAATTTTTCCCTTCCTGGAAAGACACCGCTGTTTTTTCTCTGCAGGCTGTTGACAAACTCTGTCAATTCACACTTCCATGTTGATATATGATGCAGTCTTGAATGTGAATAAAAGTCAGAAATAAAAGTACAATCTGAAGGTTTGGACACAGGTAAGGAAGCTGCCTTACTAGAAGTAGGTACAGAAGTGCTTTTTGTGCTTGAAGGCCCCTGAACAGTGGAGTGGTGAGCACCATTTATTTTAGCATTACTGTGCAAAGATGAAGATGAGGATGAATTGCTCATAGTCCTATGTGGATTCCACGAAAAGTCTGTATTTTTGTTGTTTTGCTGCAACTGCTGCGTTGTGCAGTCTCTAAAGTCAACCATGCCTTTTTCAGTCTTCCCCTCCTCTTGCACAGGGCCTGGAGAGAACCTACTTGCAACACCGTTGCCGGAGGGCACCAAGCAATCCTGTGTCTTTAAGGCACTGGTAGAAGTGTGTGTGTGTCCATTAAAAATGGCAGTGCTGTCTTTGTGAGACTGAATCCCATTTTGTTTCCTGACTGGAAGAATCTGCTCCAGCTCTGTAAATCCAAAATCGTCAGTTTCTTCTTCCTCTTCTTCATTCCAGCTACTTACTCCATTGGTTGAGATCTCATTTCCCATCTCACACTTTTTTATATGATTTCTGAAACAGATATAATTATTTAATACAATATCTCTTAAAAAGAGGGGCACATTTACAGGTAATTTGAAGTGCTAAATATTTATCTTGCTAATGGTTATCAGTACATAATTGAGTAGTTTTTACAGTCTCAAGACAAACCCTGAGCCATGTCCCTCAATGTCATAAAATACCACACTGCTGTACAAAAGATTTCACAGATTTGGGGTATTAATGCAGTACTACCAGGAGTTCAAAGGGGAGTGCCATTAGAAAAGCTATTTCCAAGGCCTTTAATTTTATCAGCAGTCTTCAATCAACAGTAAGTACTTATTTAACTGTAATACTATGGACAATATGAGTGGTGTGGGAATATCCAATAGGATTTTCCTAACACAATTACAAACAAAAACTAAAAAGTAAGCACAGAAAATGTCTATTTTTTACAAAATTACTTCAGCTGTGTTAGATTTACTTTATCTTTTCTCAAGGAAAAAGATCTGTTCAACCTCTATCAAACATACTCTTAATTCTTAGTTTTTGACAAAACCTTTTTCACCTTCTAAGTATGTAAACCAAAGTATTCTGCCAGATAATTTACATTTACTCTGACAATGCAGAGGCAATGTTTTCATTCCAAAATTTACTCTGTATCAAGCGGTAAGAGCCAGACCGTAGACACAAGCCCTAACTGGAACTAAAATCAAACTCTTACAGAGTTGTGCATACTCTTGTTCTGCTGAAAAAAAACCCCCAAGAAATTTAAGTACACAAAATATCTAGAAAGTGGGAAATAATTAGCTATCCACTATACTGGCGAAACCAGAAAGCAAATTAACTGTGTCAGCAAACTGATTATCACAATCATAAATTCAATTAAACATAATATTTTTGAAGAGTTGCATGGTTTCAAGGGGTATATCCAGTGGTATGAATTTAGTAGCAGTGGATAGGGCAGGCTTTTAAATTCACATTTTCCAGACTAAAAGGATAGTTTTGAAAGTCTGAATATTCTTCCAAAAAATCCAAACATTAACAATGAAATAATAAGAGGTGATGGTGATTGTATAATTCATTGTTTAAAATATGTGTAAGAAATACTGCTTAGGGTATTAATTTTATGACGTTTTGTTTTTCCTAAATATAAACAAATCCCATTCATGTGGTAAAGTCTCCTCAGCATCCCACAGAGCTTGACTTTAAATAAATCAGCAGGCTGTGGAAGACTACAGACCAAAATGACACATCAGAAAGTTTAGGACCTTGTACACCACCCTTGGCCGTGTTTGAACATTAGCGTTGGACAAGATGACCTCCAGGGATCTCTTCCCAACTCATTCTACAATTTCATGATCCTTGCCTCTGTACACTAAGTGCACTTCTCAAAAAGATGGAGAAACCCTCCTTTTATTTTTTTTTTTAAATCTACAGAACAGTCTGTTCAAGTGGGAGGTTTCTTTCCAAATTCCAATTCCTCTGTCAGTTAGTTTTGCTGGTGCTTTCTGGTGCTTTCTTCACAAGGTCTTTTAGAATTTTTTATACTGTAACAGGATTTTTTAATCTATCTTCTCTCTCAAAAATGACTTAAATAAGGCATACTGTGACCTTTTTTGAAAGAAGCTAAGGAAAGAACAACTAGTATGCATTTAGACTGGTTCCTAAGCACCTTTAGCAAAAGCAATCAAGTCATACCATTTTTTTTTGTTTTGAAATAAAGATCTCTTTTCTGTGTCACTGGTCAGAATCCTTTAAGGTTGTTTCCATGAAGATATCCCACATCCTAGGATTCCAAGGTCATGTTATGAAGCAAAGTGTGGTCCAAAGACTAGATACAACCTTGTAGTCAAAGTAATTGTAGTTCTCAACTATTTATTTAGCTCTATCTTATTTTTAAAAGTTTGTGTCTCAGTGCTTACCTCTTCTAAAGCAGAAATTACTTTAAAAGCTGCTATGTAGTTATAAATGCAAAGCCATTATGGGCAAATTATTAGCATCTGCATCACAAGATCAGAAATACTTACACCCTGTTGAGATCTTTAGCTATATTGCTTGGACCTGGCATGGCATCTTCAGGTTTGCATATGCTATTGAAGTTGAGACCTTTTTGAACACTTGACTGCTTGGTGTAAAGCTGATATGGAATGTGCGAGAGAAGACGTCCAGCTTTAATGCTGAAACAAAGAAAAGGAACTGGTTACTATGTAAGACATTTTTTTAAAAAAACAGCCAACCTTCTATGAAAAAACCCCAACCCATCTCATGTAAAATAAACTATTTCTGCTACATGTACCTGCATGTACCCACAACCCCTTTCCAACTAACTGAACTGAACAAAAAGCTATTTGTTAAGTGGTGGCTGATACTACAAAATATATTTGCACAGTTGTGTTGGTCAGCTATCTACATTCAAAACCCCCTAATATTTAATTTCAAAACAAACCCAAACAATGACCAGTCAAAAAAAAAAACCAACACAAAAAACCAAAAAACAAAACCAAAAGAAGAAAAAGGAAAAAAAACCAAACCCAAACTGCTGAGTGGTCCAGGTTATTCTATCTACACAATGCTGACAGAGCTCTTTAAACCTGGAACAGGACAAATGCATATGTTCCAAGCAAATTTGAAAGAGGTAAGATAGGATGTGGTTCACTGTTAAAGGGGAACTACCTTTTCCATACCAAAAGGATAATTACCACTTCCTGGTAGAAAATCCACCAAAGAAAGCTAAACAGAGGTATGATTTCTCAACAGACCTTCTGTAAATATCTACCACAATCATTCCAGTTCTGTCCTATGTGCTCCACTATCTCCCTGTTGTGATTTAACCCCAGACGGTAACCAAGCACCTCACAGCCACTTGCTCACTCCTCCCTGCCCAAGGGGAAGGGGAAGAAAATGGAAAAAGAGCCTTGTGGGTTGAGATGAAGTTTAATAGGGTATCAAAGGAATAGAATAATATTAATAGTAATAACAATAATACAAATGGTGCACAAATGCAAATCTGAAAGAACAAAAAAATAATCCAAAGACCAGTCTGTTTCTAAGCAGTAATCTGCCTCCTGGCAGCCTTCCCAGTTCTACAGGGAGCATGATATCATATGTTAGGGAATATCCCTTTGGCCAGTCTGGGCCATCATATGTTAGGGAATATCCCTTTGGCCAGTCTGGGCCATCTGTCCGGGCTGTGCTCCCCCAGCTCCTTCTACTGGCAGGGTGTGAGAAGCTAAAGAGTTCTTGACTTAGTGTAAGCACTACAACTACCTAGAACCATCAGTGTGTTATCAACATTATTGTCATAATACTAAAACATAGCACTGTACTACTGACTACTAGAATGAAAATTAACTCCATCTCAGAAGAAAATAGGACACTCCCTCTTATTTTTCTTCTACTGAAACCACAAATACACTTCAGGAACTGCTAAATTCCATGGGGAATTCATGACCTTTGAAGTACAATCCCCCCATAAGTACACCAGAGCGTGATTTCATCTCTCCATCTTGACGCCTGTTGCTGGCAGCAAAAAATAACAGCCTTCCCAGGCTATACTCAATGTCTACTTCATATATAACCTTTCATATGTATCAGAGATGCTGAAACTTCTTACAGCAGAGGAACCTCTCTCATATAAAAAAAAAAAACCCCTTAATATATGTGTTCAGTTTTGAAGATACAAAATTTTAAAGAGAATTTAGCTCAGTGACAGATACTGTTTTTCTTTTCTTCAACACCTGAATGCTTCCTTCTGGAGTTGTGCTTTGTAACTAGCTCAAATCTGTACTGCTATCAAGGGAGCTGGACAGCGAAACAAAAGCCCTTCGGAGCTTTGTTACCGCAATTAGAGAGTGGGAGATCACATTTCCCTATTAGATAAATTAAAACTAGTTAATATACACACAGAGACCTGGTAAGATTTCTATGGTAATGGGATAGGAAAAACAGCCCTAAAATATATCAATTAAATACTGTTTGATACATGAATATATAGCATTCATAAAAGAACATCACTTACATTAAACACTGCCTGAGTTAAAAATACACATGGTAGAGTTTTGAAGCTTTCTTGTACAGAAAGCGGTGATGCAGCAACTAAGCTTTAACCATTTCTGTGTAAGACTGTTTCTCTAATCACCATATGAACCTGGGTGTATTACTTTAAAGTTTGATCAGGTTGCCCACGAATGAATCCACCCAAATTTTCATTATTTCCAAGGGCTGAGATTCCACAACCTCTCTAGGTGCCTATCTCACTGTTCACCCTCTTTCACTGTGAAAAATCTTTCCTTCTACTCAGTCAAGTTTTATTTTCTTTTTCTGCAACTTGCAACTATTGCTTCTTGACCTCTCACTGTGCGTTTTGGAAGAACAATCTGCCTCTACACACTCTGTAATCTCCACATAGAAATGAAAGCCAACAAATGAATGTCTGCTCTCCAAGCAGAGCAAAACCAGCTTCCTCAGCCTCTCCTCGTGTATCACATTGCAGGCCCCTATACATGTTGGTGGCTCTCCTCTGAACTCACTCCAGTCCACCAGTATCTTTCTTTTACTAAGAAGCAGCTCAAAGTCAGACCCAGAGCTCCAGACGTGGCTTCAGAAGTGATGAACAGATTGGAAGAATCCCTTCCCCTTGACGTGCTGGCAGTGGTCTTGCTAATGCAACCCAGCATGCTTTGTCTTTATCTCCAGAAGGGTACAGCTGTTGCTCCATGGTCAACCTGTAGTCCACCAGCAGCCTCAAAAGTCCTTCCTTACAAGGGTGTACCATAACCAATGAATCTCTTGCCTATCCAGTTGCACAGAATTAATTCTGTATCATGTGAAGGGCTCTGCTTTTGACACTGTTGATTTTCATTAAGTTTCTGTCATTGCTCCAGTTTGTTGAGGCTCTTCAGAGGGCAGCTCCGCTCTCCAGCATATCAAGTGTTCCCTTCTGTTTACTGACATTCACAAACCTGCTGAGTACTTTTCACAGCATCACCATGTCCACATTGTTAACGAAGGGATTCAACTACATCTGCCTTGGTATCAAACCTTCAGAAATGCCACTTGCAGAGACATCTGCTAGTCCAACTCTGAACTGCTGACCACTACTGAGTCAGGCAGTTGAGTCAGTTCTTCACCCAGCTACCCAATATGTATCTCTCCAATTCAACCAAAAGGATGCAATGGGAGTCTGTGTAAAAAGCTCTACTACAGTCAAAGCAAGTTATATGTAAAGTTCTACTGTCATCCAGTCACATCACCAGAGAAGACAACAGGGATGGTCAAACATTATTTGCCATCCTAGCTCCAGTTTCCAGGAAGGTATCTTCCCTAGCCTTCAGTGACTGTGGTGAAGTTGATCACAATGCAGTTCCCTGGATCGCTCTTTCCCTTCTTTCTGATTGCCACAAATTCTCAAAGATGACAGATAACTGTGTAGTAATGATATCAGCCAGCTTCTTCAGCTCCCTTGGATGCATTTCATCTGGTACTGGAGAGTTGTGTGTGTTGTGTTTCCTTATGTGCTCTGTAATCTACACCACCTATAGCACTTTGATACCATTTATTTTCTCCAAACTCTACCAGTAGGCACACAAGCCTTCAAGGCTTGAAAGTAGTAGACCTTGTCACCAAACATTGAAGAAAACTTATTTCATATCCCTTGTCATGAGGCTGCCCCACTATGCAACAGCAGGCCTGCTCCATTTGCTTGAAATGCAGGTATAAAAGCCACCTCCTTCCATTTCGATGCTTAACTAGCGTTCCAAAAGTTACTCTGCTACAGTAACCTGGCATCTCTTCTGAAAGAGATGGGTAGTTATCTGTTCAAATACTTCGCATTCTGAATCCTCCTCAGAAAAAAGGAAATGGAAGTGCTATGTACCAGACTTTTTTTTCCTGGGGAAATTATTAAAAATTATTTTCTTCACATTTATGTTAAAGTAACACAGATCTTTAAGAAAAACTTTCACTCAGTCTGAAAATCAAAGTAAGAAATCTATAAATTCTACTGGTAGCTTGCATTAGTGCTTAGTTATCCTCAACCTCTGGAAAGTAATTTTATTATAAAAGTTCAAGAATGCTTGTTAAAAAGAAAATTCCAATTTAAAAGTCAAGCTCTCACATCAGGTTATGACAAAACTTACACCAAAGTAACTTTCTTTTGGTTCCCACTGTACATTGCACAAGAACTCTTCCAAGCTACGCAACTCTGTTGTGCATTTTTGAAATAACAGAGAAGGATTTAGAAAGGAGGTCTGACCACAAGTCTCTGTCGTTTGACGCAGGAATTGAGAGGTAGCAAAGTAGAGTGCAGAGAGAATATGATTGCTGAAACAACCACACAACACTGTGACACTGAATTGTTGCAATTACTGTTACCACTGGATCTCTATGTGATGCTAATTAAGCCTAAATTCTAGCACTAATTGCATTTAGCAACAGGTTTATGAGAGTCTGACTTTAGACCTTTGTTCAGAATGTTCACAGTTCAGAATATGCAAAGCTTTTAATGCAGCAATAAAGTTCCACATGTGCCTTACTGTCCGTGTCTAAGTTACTCTGAGAAATCTTATCTCACATACTTCGCGTGGCATATTCCAAATAATTGACATTTTTAGTGGTTTACCTTTATGTCATTTTGGTGACTCTCAAACAACAAATGAAAATGATAGCCATTGTAATAAGTGCTGTGGAAGGTTATTAATCTTTGGGAAACAGACAGATGCTGTAGTGATAAGCACCAAAAAAACCCCAGGAATTAATTATTCATTCCATTATCAGCAAAGAATCAAAGTCACATGCAGTAAGGAACAGGTTTACAGAGACAAGAAGCAAACAGCAAGACACTGTACTAGCAATTCGCAACCCGAATTCAATCTTTTCTGTGAAGAGAATGTGGCAGGTACCATAGAGGAAAAAAAAGATAGCATGTGATCATGTAGTTAAGGACTAGATCATTCTGTGTTCACACAAACAAATAAATCAAAGCTTCACAGACAAATGACCTTTTAATTTTGCAACCCTGGGTGACAAGACAACTAACAATAGATCTCTACCAGCAATTTGTAACTGTAACATTTGAGGGTTGATTCTTAACTAAACTAAACAAAACAACAACCCCAAACCCTTCATACTGCATAAACGTGATGTGCACATGAATATGCAACCCCTGCATCCACTGTGCTGATTTTCACCCACTGATCTAATGAGGAGAACACAATTTGGTATTCCATACACCGAAATAAAGAGTATTTAACCAATGAGCATTTTTTTCCTCCTTCCTATCCTACAGAGAGATATTTTAGGAGATTTCACACATTAGTAGGTTCTAGCAAGTGTCTACTGCATGTATACAAACTGATTTTTCTGACTTGGTTAAAAGTGTAATGAACTTTTAACAGCATCAATGAAAGCAGCCACATCTTTCAAACAAAACCACACCCACCACTAGGTTTCTGAGTCCTTAAATTCATGGATGAGGCCTTGAAACTGCTTTAGAAAATGTACCTAAACTGTTTGGGTTTTTTCCAAATTAAGGAATGTGTAATTTCTAACTAAAGTTCAATAAAACCTACTTTACAGATACATGGTATGAAACAGCTTAATCCAAAGGACTGAAAATCAGCAAAATGAAAATGGGAAATGCAAATAGGATTTTACAAGCATCTACACAAAACAGTTCCTTGCCTGTTTCTGCTGGTGATCTAGAAGACAGGCTAGTTAAGAACAGCCTGACACTGGCATAATGATTTCCTTAACATACTCCTCTCCTGACCTGAGGACAACTTTAGTTTATCCTATATATTGCAGTGTATGCAGGAAGAAAAACTCTGTGAAAAGAAAAAAAAAAAAAAAAACAAAACCAAAACACCCCAAAACCCTTGTGGTTGGTTTTTTTTTTTCAATTTTGTTTTCATTTTGTTACAGTCACAACATGATAAATATTTAGATGGATTAATTGCAATTTCATGAAAATACTTTTCAATTGAGATTTACCGATTAAATTAAATTTAGGTAACACAAAAGGCAAGCAGTTAAAAACTAATCACCTGCTACCTATTTATGCATACTGAGATGAAGGCTGGTCAACTCACGGGATAGTATACGGAATCAACAGGATAATGTTCAGTTCTCTGATATCCCCAAGAGTTTCTGAATATTCTTAGTGAAGTTTCTTAAGGAACAGTCACTACGAAACATACCTTCAATGTTGTGTTATTTTTACTCAGTTGTGGCAAGGATAGACTTATTTTAAACTGAACCCTAATCTCAAAATAGAGTCTTCTATAATGAAGATTTTTTCCAAAATGTTCTTCCAAAAGAAGAAAACTTTAAAAGCAGCAGACCTAAACTTACCTTTCCATGATCCACTCTGGCCGTACTACTTTTTCTCCCTTCAATTCCTTTATTTTGGCATTTGGAAGATTTGTGGCAATGATGTGAGTTGTTTTTGATCTGGAATAATACACATGGTATTGGCCTCCATGCAACATCATTAGCCGTCTTAATTCATCAGCTGAGGGATCTAGAAAATTAAAACCAGAGATAATATTGTGTCAGAGAATACAGTAATAAAAATAACTTCTTGAAAGAACAAATCAGAAAAGCACTTCTGAAGAAATATAGACAACAGTTTTGTAAGACTGACTCAAAATTTAAACATTCTACTTGTTACAGAGGATCTTTCCACAAGCTGAATGGTGGTAGGAGATGGCAGAGGGAGAAAGGGCAAGAGAAATACTTAAATAGTTTTAACAGATTTAATGCTAAACTACATTAAAAACACTAGGTATCAGTACAACACAAAATGAGGTACAAGACTAAGTCACTTATCTTTTCATCAGTTTGGGGGAGTAGTTTATATTCAGAAGTAATAGAATAGAATGAGTATCAAAAAGGTTTATCAACAGCACAGAACTCCTTCTATACAGTTTCTAATTTACTGAAGCAGTTAACTCACTCCTTACCAGGTTATTCATTGTTACAAGGAACAGAGAATATCTTAAAAGTAAACATCTCTTCTTAGTCCCTGAATCACGATTAAAAGTATTTATTTTGCAAGCAGAGGTGGGAAGAGAGAAAAAAAAAAAAAAGGCTTTAGCTTTTGAAAAAACTTGCAGTGGTGTCACACCAGCACCAGACTGTTTGGGTGAGCACAAACAGAATGTTTAGAAGTGCTACAAGATACTAAGAACAATAAATAAATTTATCAACACAAAAAAGATTACTTTTTTTTCCCCAAGACCACAGTTACAATTCCTTCCAGTGACTGCCAACTCTCAAAGTATTTTTAACACTTGATTATACTTCTAGTTTTTAACTAAAAATAGCACACATTTTCTCCAACTGTTATCTTTCTTACTCCAGCCTTTTGGACAACCGTCTTGTAGAGCTCTGTATAGGAACTAGTACTGTGAAGAATATGCAAATACATTATCTCTAAAGAAACTGCCTGTATTAAATAACTGTTGAATTCAGATGTATTAATAGTTTAACATGTCCATCTTAACATTTTCAGTCCACTCGAGCCCTGTGCTCAAACCAGCACTGCTCCATATCACAGAAGCTGTATGTATCAGTTATGTAAGAGTCACAACATTCCTGGCACAGATCCCTGAAAAAGGCTTCTGGGAAGTTTCAAAAAGGTTATTAAGCTGCTTTACAGAACCCAGGAGAAATATGAAGTTAAGTATAGTAGATTAAAAAAACCTTATTCCAGTTAACATGCACTATGAGACCACCATAGACAGCGCATATATTTTACCTCTTCTTTTGTTCCTCTTTCCACTACTAACGGGTTTGCTGTCTCGGGCATTATCGCACTGAGCAAGAAAACTCCAACATATCCACACAAACATAACATTAATGCATACACTCCAAATTGAACACAACCATCAATAGTTTGGAAAATTAAAAAATTTATTTATGTAGGGGTATGGAAGAAGTTAAAAGGTTTTGTTTTAAATAATAACAACACGGAAAAGTGGAAAAACTTCTATTTGTATCAGTGACCGCTTGTGTAAGCAATTTAGTCAAGTAACATTTATATTCAGAACTTAATCTGATTTTATATTGAAAACCTGAAAGCACTACAAAAAGAACACAATATACAAAACATATACAGTAATTGCTATGCATGCTTAGATGCAAACTTGTGTTTTACAGTTCTCCGCTTATGATGGTAAACAGACCTTAAATCAAAACATAGCAGATCCATTAAAAAAAAAAAAAAAAGTGTTTCACCTGTAAAGCCATTGACATAGATGGCGACTCCACTAAAGATACTTGATGAATTTCCATCTTTCTGGTGCTGTATGGCTGCATCTGACCGGAACTGATCCTCCAGCTTCTTAACCTTTGCTGACATGTACCCGCCCTGTTTTTTCAGTTAAAACAAAACAAACAACCCCATGATGCTAACATTTACAGACAGAAGCTGGTCAATTATAAGACTGGAAAGGTAAGCAGCATTCACTGAAATTTATTTTGGTCGACACACAAAAAACATTCTTTTTCCAAATGAAAAATAGCACATACCTCCCTCCCTGCAAATTCTTATCTACAAGATACCTGCATCATTTCAACAAGATGGTGGGATTTATTTCACACTACTTTTCTCACATTCTGTAAGAATAAGATTGTATCAATAAAAGAACTCTTATAGAAAGAATAAAAAGAAGAAAAAAATTAAGGGTACAATGCAAATTTGGATGCTAAATTAGAGGCTTATTACCTAAAAAACCAGCATAGAAAATATTAAACTCCACATATTTTCAGTTCTTAAATACGGATTAGGCAGTAGCATTATAAATATTCATGTAAATTAGGTGCCTCAGTTACTGTTTTTGTCCAACTTCATACAATATGGTGGACATACAATAAATAGTTTTAAAATTACTTAGTTCAATTTTTAAATGGTGACTTAAAGCTATTCTAGGGTCTGTACTTACTAATAACGCAATATAGTGGATTATTGTGAACAAAGAGTTCAAAACCTGGTCATTTAAAAAATATTTTTTAACATAATTATGTGTTTTCAAGTGAAGAAAAGGGGTTTAAATTGCAGCATACCTTTATCATGTAAAACAAAACTGTAAATCCTTTTAAAAGACAGTGCTGTTTACCTTCTAAAAAAAAAAGGACTTGTTTTTGAACATACCCATATTCCCCAGCCATCGCCATCAGCAGCCCGTTTCCGCCATCCACCCCGCCTCATACTGAAGCTTCTGCATAAGAAGAAAAATGCTTGATCAATTAGATGTGAAGTGATATTATCAGTGGCATTTCAATGATGCATTACAGATCCTATACAGGTTATCGCCAAAAACTTATTTTTCCACCAAAGTATGAGTTACACAGTTAACCTTGAAATGAAAAACTGCGTAAAAACCTAGTCAGTTGTGTAGTAATGCATACCATAGCTACTGCTATGTATGCAAAAAAACCCCACTACACATTTTGTGCTATTCACCCAGAATACAAAAAAAATCATTACAGTGTTCTGGTTTTGTTATGATTTATTAAATTCTTCCTGTTCATTGTATATCTCCTACAAAAAAAAAAGGTGTAATCAAAGTTTCTTGGTTCTTAAATACAATTGCTACTGATCATGCAATATGTTGCCCAAGTCAGGAACAATCTTTTATTTCCTATTTGACACTACCTACATGGTAGGAAGTAGGCAAATACCTCCTGGTACTGGAAACTGGATTCATTTCACCAATGGATCTACTAATCATAAAAGGTCCAAGAACGCTTGCTGCTCCAATGCAGCAGATCACATAAAAGCAAATAAAAAAACTCAACACCAAAACAAACCACAAACCAGCAAAAGCTAACAAACAAAACCAAAGGCTGCCTTATGGTCAATGAAAAGCCAGTTGTTTAAATGATCTGTTATGATCTACAGTTAGGTTTGAGATTTGTTTCTTTAGGCATGTTTGTTGTTTTGTGTTGCTTAATAATACATAAATAAATAAAACCAACCAGGCAAAATGCCATTTTTCCTTTATGCAATACACTTATCCCCGGACCATGAGCTGTACACAACGGTGTCCCCAGATGAGCTATTAGCTAGCTCAAACAGAACTGGTGGAGGGAACAAGAAACATTTTGGAGTGTGGCCAACTGTTCACTACACCCAAGTGATTCACATTAAATATAGTTCTCGTAACACTGATTTTAAAATATTGATTAATGATGTAGTAAGATCATGAGGTCAGTCCTGCTATTCCATCTCCCACTTTCTACTTTAACCATTTCCCTAAATACACAATTTTGTATTTTAGGACTATTAGATCTTAGAGCATGGCAATAGGACTCTAAAACTGACAGGAAGATTTAAGCCAGTCACCTTAATTTTCTTAAATATTTAATATTACTTTATCCTCCATAACAATGCACAAAACTACTGTTAATACACAGAAGGAAGTCAACTGGTTTTTTTTTCCCACCCCTGTCTGCTTTTGAGAAGATATCTATTATTTGGACTATCCATAGCATTGTCCAGTAATGGTGAAGAGAAGCTTCACTCAGACTCCAGCCTACTAGAGAGATAAAAACATATTCTGGTTTTCCTATCCAGACCCTCTACTGCACTGTTCTGGAGAGCGCCTCATTTATCCCATTATCCTTGTGTTTCCTCTGAAGATAGCTGAAAAGTTGAATTCTAGCTTTCACCTCTTAAATCCATTTTGTTCAAGAGCTAGCAAGCAGACATGCTCTGAAATCCTGTCAGACTACCCTGGACTGAAGGCAAGTTTGACTGCAGAACAAAACACAGTTGCAGCAAAGTTTTCATAAATACAAGCATTTTCACAGAATACTGAAAATATGACTAATTAGGCAACTGTAAAATTATAGTCAAAGCAGGTATAAATACCTTGAAAAGACAAGCTTCAGTTCTGTTTCAGGACCTCTGCTAAGACAGTAAAATCACAATGCACCTGGTTCTATTCTTCTTATAGCTGCTGTAATTTGATACCTAACCTACACACATGTATATAATTATGAAGATTAATCACATGTCAAGGAGATGAGCTCTACACCAACAACCAAAACAAAGCAACCCTCCTGAGTACATTGTACTTTCTCTCTAGGCATCTGTGTTTCTTACCCAGAGACCAACTTCCAAGACATTGGGCTTTCTGAAAATAATTTTTAGTTGTTTGGATTTGGATTTTATATAGTAGATACCACAGACCTCTTAAGGAGCAGTGAGAGAAAAAACAAGGTGAGCTCAATGACCACATAAAATACATAATGAACTTTTTCTTGTGTAGGACTTGTGATTTCTTTCATGTGAAAATTTTGTACTTCTACATCAGCTGAAGCAAATTGTAAATGTAACACTTCTGGCTAAGAAGTTATTGTAAAACAGAAAATAGTAAGTTCAAGAAAAGAGGGGCATTGAAATGTTATCTAGTGGTTTTAGGTATTGGTGTATGAGCTCGTAAGACAACAGAATTCTAAATACTGATTATCCTTTCTCCTTCTTAATAAAGGATGACCTAGTGTTAAAAGATGGCTACAAAGAGGACAGAGGCTCTCTTCACAAAGAGCTGCATGGAGAAGACAAGGTGCATCGGGTACTAGTTGCACTAACAGAGGTTTCATCTTCATATAATAAAGACATTTTTTACAGTGGGAACAATCATGGGGACAACCTTTCTAGGGACATGGTAGACTCCTTGTCATTGGAGGTTTTCTTCAAGTTGCAATTGAACAGGTTGCTAGATAATCTCATCAAGGCTTCTCTACTCATGAAAAGTTGGATTAGGTAGTCTTTCAACATCCCTTCCAATCTGGGCCATTCTGGAATTCTATGATAAAGAAACTCTTACTCTGAAAAGAACCAGAAAAGAACCTCCAAGACTGTATGAAATGCACACTCGAAGTCACCAGTAACATTAGTCTAACAAAGACACTCTTCATTCCAGTCACTGAGCTCCTGAGAAGATAGGATTTGATAGGTAGTTACTCTGACCCCTGTACAGACAACCCTCTTGTTTAAACTACTATCTAATGCCTGATAAGCTGAGGAACTGCTTTCATGAGGCAAGCCTTTCTGAAACCTTGAAAAACATTTAGTTTTCACTCAGGACATTGAAAGGTGAGGAAGAAAGATCTCTAGCCAGCAAGTCATCAGATCAGACCACCACAAACAATGGGGACAACCAAAATGAGAATCATGAATGCTCGTCTAGTTTGATTTAAAAAAGTACTTTAGGTTAGTGTGTTAAAAACGTGACATAACAACTGTTCCAAAGCTGTCTTCCTAGAGCCTGCAAAACTAGAGAACCTAAGCTGCAATGCCTACTTTTAACATCTGAGAGCGATTTACCATTTCCTTGGCAGATACGATTTTTTACTCAGACAGTCCACTCAAATTCTAAACACATAAGTCAGGAGACTCTGGCTCACGTGGATTATTTTCTGAATTCTGATATGAAAATATGGGAGACTATTTTCTCCCTTTGTAGTTCCAGGAAGTAAATGATGGGAATGAAGATTCCTGGACTAAGGAAAAGACCCACTGCTAAAGACTTCTGCTTACAGCGCAAATTTTTCCTTGAGAATGAAGAAAACCTTTACAGCTGCCTTTCTGAAACCAGAGGAACAAATGAGTGCGAGAGACACCTTGCACAGGTTGTATTAAATCAGAGTGAAATTTAAGCAAGATTTGAAACATGCTCACTGGTTCACAAAATAAGAAATTTAAGGCTGATACAATGCTCCCTCTATAGGAATAATGATGAAGGGATAAGAGAAATGCTTTCTTTGAAGTGGGGCAGATCTCAGACAGGAGTTCATCTTGTGATTATAGCATCTAACTTGCTTTCAAAACATTTTTTCCTGGTTTTACAAATTCAAGAGCACAAATGCACAGCAGCTCAGTGAAAGTAGCCACCACAGTTACTAGTTTTCAGGGTATTTCTAAAGCCTGAATGAAAGCTATAAAGTGACCTGACACCCAGAGAAAAGCTTTTTAAATAAAACTGAAATGCTCATATTATAGACCACATACAAATCGTAAAACTTGCCATTCTACAAAATAGGGTTCTTTAACTAAAACTGCAATTTCTACTGCGTGACCCTTCTCAAAACTGAAGCTAGAAAAGAATCTAAGGGTTCTGATGCTCTGTGTATGACTGGTGGTTCAAAAATACTCAATACAGCCCACTAGGAAAAGATACATAGCATCCATTTGCACACCCCTTCACAGGCCTAGCATTATACTTCCCAATTCACAATCAGTTAATCCTATTATTAAAGACTGCTAATCAAAGCCTACAGATCAGGTAATGGAATTAAATGTTAAGTCTGTATCTTATGAACTCTATAAACGTGTCTGTGTGACAGACAGACAGTCTGTGATAGCAGAGCTGCGCAACAACTGTGAGATTTCAGAACGCAAAACCAGGAATGTAGATGTGAATGATGATTTTATTTGGTTTAATTTAATCTGCAGCACCAACAGCCTGATACATGACAGTTATTTCTTTAAAATACTTTACCTGCAGGATGGTGTGTGAATGTAAGACAAGTGGCTTTCCATTACTGTGGGCAGTTGGGATTACATGGCTAATGGACAAACTCTGAGCAAAACCACAGGTGTTACCAGGAAAAAAATGTTTGTGAGCACAGATACAGATCTCAGTGACTTTATAAGTGAATGTGGATCCTCATAGGCTTTTAAATGCCAGGTCAGTACTAGCCCTGCCTAAACTTGCCTCTGCCACAGTCTTCAGCATTCCCTTTTTCAGGTGTGTTTATGTTGTCTCTTCAAGAGCCAACTTTTATCTGGCAGAATATATACTTCATTGCTCTGCAGTACAGGAAAGCATATGCGCTATTTCCAAGGACAAAATGCGGCTGCACTGTGACTCAACAAACTTATGTCTAACTAAATACATGGCACAAGTAACTTCTAATCCAGATAATCCAATTTCAGGTTATCAAAAGGTGAATGAATGTATAAAACATTGTAACAGCTACTTTGCACTTCTGACAGGAGTGAACATCTTGTCAGCATCCTCTAAAGCAAAAGAACTTGATTTAATTAACATATTGAAACACCACAAACCTTAATTCTCGATGGTGTAACTGTACTGACAGAAGCAGGGGGTTCCACCATTAATGAGTATCAGAATATTTTGCTTAAACTGCAGATTGAATCCATCCCAGCTCAGTAGAGCTTAAGAGTTGTTTCCATCAAGTGGGTATTCTGTGGCCTATTTGAGTTTAATGCATCTACATTCCAGCTCCCACATCAAACTCACCACTCTACTTGGCACTACTCTGCAAGCTTTTTGAGGAAAGAACTGTCTTACGTGTTTACACATTTCTCAGCATAAGAGAGTCCTATTCTTGGTGGAGCCTTCTCGAAAAGAGCTGCTGCTGCTACAGGATGTAAAACAGTTTTCTACCACATACTGAAAAGTTCAAAACCCAGAAAAAAACTAAAAATAATAATAAAAAACAAGTTAAAAACTTTTTTTAAATGCTGTATTTTTAAATCCCTGTGATTTTAGACACTTCAGAGTTAATACTACTGTATAAACTGATCAGTATGTTGCAAAGCAACTGCATTTTATTTGAGGCTGGAACTCTCAAGGTGGAGTTTTCTAACACAGTTGAGACAGCTCAATGGCTGACTGCCACCAAAAGGGATGGTTCTATTCTTCAACCTCTGTTAGCCTAACAGGTTTTATCCCTTCTTCCCAACCTCCACATTACCTCTGAACTCACACAACCCCTATGGTCATACTGGTGCTATGTGCAACTCAGCTCACTTTATCAATAGAAAATTGACATAATTTTACATCACTAGTTTCCTGACAGTTCAGCAAACTGAACTAACTCACAAAAGCACCAGACATATCAGAAAAAGAGAAATGGATGGGACTGTTACTTTCATTGCCAGTGGGATCTTAAGATTGTCTTAGCCATTTCTAGAAACTGACTTCGAGTCATGGCTATAACCAACTAGCAGAGTTGCAATGAGCCAGCTACTCATCACTAACTAGCCCTGCTTATGTGTCGTGTTTTTTTTTAACTCCACAAATATGAGTGGTAGGTTACCTTACCTCTTCCATAATGTAAATTTTGAATGAATTACATTGAAGAGCTCCCCACCTTCACCCATACTGTCCGTACAATAATCACTTCTAACTACAAGTACCTGAATGTTACAGGTTCACCAGCAAGTTCTGTTTCGCAGTTCAATCTCTAATGATAAAGTAACAGAAAATTTCAGGCCATCTAAAAAATATCCATTCCCGAAAACACCCAACACCTCTCCCACATCTTTGAGTAAACCAACGAATATAAATTAGGAAAGAACAATCATTAAAATACTGGGCAAATTAAATGTTAGGCACAAAACTGTTAGTATGAAAAATTTAGAAATAGTACTTCTCTAAAATATGAATCCATAGCACTTGCTAGAAAGGTGAAATACCATACAACCCACATAAAGCATAAAAAACCCAAGTTCTTCAGAATTAGCTACTTATGTGGAAATGACAATTCTAAAACCATGTTCTATGCATACTTTCATTTGAGCTTGACAGCAAAGAAATGATACTTTGACCTTCAGCTCAATTACTTCCCCAGCAAGAGATACAGGAACTCTCTGCTAAACTAATCCAGTCTCCAAATCATTTTTGTAACTCAAAATGATCTTTATTTCACATCAGCTTACTGTACATCAAGGACTGAATGCTTTACATACCAGTAACAACTAACTTTTTTTTTAAATCATCACAATGCCTGAAGCAAATGCATAGCAGATAACCATTTATTAGAGTTGATCAGGACAGAGGTGTTTACACATTTTCACAATTGACTTGGGAGTCAGGGACAGACGATTGTTTTCTCTGTCACAGCTTAAGGAACCAGGAGTGTGAGGTACAGAAACCAGCATCCCTGCACGGTCTATGCCAGCTTATAAGCATCTTTTTAAAAGAAGACACTCTTTCTGCTTTTATCTATGGGATGAGATGATTAGTTCTTTGAAAAACATATTCAATTTGAGACCAACTGTCAATGTTTCATTCCCCTCCAGGAATAACACTCAGGAACAGCTACAGTCCATTTAAAGCTTGTCACAAGTACTGTTTAAACTTGGTTAAATTTTCCTTATGCTTGGAGAAGACACTGGCTTTAGTTTCAACATTTCTTCATTGTTCGGTAAAATTCCACACCACCTCCCTTCAGAATTTCTCTAGAGATAAGTGGCTCTTCCTCATAAGTTTTCATTGCTATATTTAACCAGCTCAATTAACTTCCTAGTTCACGTATCACCTCATTACTACGACTGTTCTTATTGCCACAATACACTGGCAGCAGGCTTCATCAAGTGGATTCATTATTTCTCTTCTGCACTTATTTTGAGGCTTCAACCCCAAGAGGACTTGGCACACTCACAGTCTTTATGCCATCTTTGGCATAAATGATCATGATTCGGGAACATCTGAGGAACTTGAAGGTGCACAAGTCCATGGGACCTGATGAAATCCATCCGCTGGTCCTGAGGGAACTGGCGGATGTAGTTGCCAAGCCACTGGCCATTGGACTTGAAAAGTCGTGGCGATCTGGTGAGGTCCCGGATGACTGGAAAAGAGGGAACTTAACCCCCATTTTTACAAAGGGGAACAAGGAGGACCCGGGCAACTACAGGCCCGTCAGCCTCACCTCTGTGCCCGGCAAGGTCATGGAGCAGATTCTCCTGGGGACCATGCTAAGGTACATGGAGAACAAGGAGGTGGTTGGTGACAGCCAACATGGCTTCACCAAGGGCAGATCGTGCCTGACCAACCTGGTGGCCTTCTATGATGGGAGTGACAGCATCGGTAGATAAGGGACAACCAATGGATGTCATCTACCTGGACTTGTGCAAAGCCTTTGACACTGTCCCGCACGACATTCTTCTCTCTAAACTAGAGAGCCATGGGTTTGACGGAAGGACCATTCGGTGGATAAGGAACTGGCTGAATGGCCGCACTCAGAGAGTGGTGGTCAACGGCTTGATGTCCAAATGGAGACCGGTCACGAGTGGCGTCCCTCAGGGGTCCGTGTTGGGCCCGGCCCTATTCAACATCTTTGTCGGTGACATGGACAGTGGGATGGAGTGCACCCTCAGCAAGTTCGCCGACGACACCAAACTGTGTGGTGCTGTCGACACGCTGGAGGGGAGGGCTGCCATCCAGAGGGACCTTGACAGGCTGGAGAGGTGGGCCCGTGCCAACCTCATGAGGTTCAACCAGGCCAAGTGCAAGGTCCTGCATCTGGGTCGGGGCAATCCCAGGCACAACTACAGACTGGGCGGAGAGTGGCTCCAAAGCAGCCCTGAGGAGAAGGACTTGGGAGTGCTGGTGGATGAGAGACTCAACATGAGCCGACAATGTGCTCTTGTGGCCCAGAAGGCCAACCGCATCCTGGGCTGCATCAAAAGAAGCGTGGCCAGCAGGTCGAGGGAGGTGATTCTCCCCCTCTACTCTGCCCTCGGGAGACCTCACCTGGAGTGCTGTGTCCAGTTCTGGAACCCCCAACACAAGAAGGACATGGACCAGTTGGAGAAGGTCCAGAGGAGGGCCACAAAGATGATAAAGGGAGTGGAGCACCTTTCCTATGAGGACAGGCTGAGAGAGTTGGGGCTGTTCAGCTTGGAGAAGAAGAGGCTCCGGGGAGACCTTATAGCGGTCTTCCAGTACCTCAAGGGGGCCTACAAGAAAGATGGCGAGAGGCTGTTCAGTAGGGCCTGTTGTGATAGGACAAGGGGTAATGGTTTTAAAATAGAGGGAGGTAGATTTAGATTAGATATTAGAAAAAAGGTCTTTACTGTGAGAGTTGTGGAGCACTAGAACAGGTTGCCCAGAGAGGTGGTGGATGCCCCATCCCTGGAGACGTTCAAGGCCAGGTTGGATGAGGCTCTGAGCAACCTAATCTAGTTGGGGGTGTCCCTGCTTCTTGCAGGGGGTTTGGACTAGATGACCTCTGGGAGTCCCTTCCAACTTTAGCCATTCTATGATTCTATGATCTTATAAATGCCTAGATGCCAGAATGAAATCCATTAAAGTAAAATCAGAATAAGAAGCATGGCTTATGGAAGTAGGATGTTCAATAACAACACAGTGAATGGATAGCAAATCGCCAAAAGGAAACTCTCTTTCTCTCATGGACTCAATATCTGAAACAATAAGCAAGAGGAGATGCAAGCTGGGTATTATTCCTTCAAGCCCCTATGTTTAGCTGATCACAGGATTTGAGAATAGGGAACTGTGTTACTTTTTTCTTTGAAAAGGAAGAGTGGAATATTAATTTTTTTACCTAATAAATCAACAGAACTGGCTTAGGAAGTTTTTAGTTCATGCACTCCCCTGTTTTGACAGTTCAGTCCCACAACTCATGTCTTACACAAGAAGCCTACGCTGAGGCACAGGTCAAGCAGTTGGTAGGTAGTACAAATACGTAAACACTCCTTACAAATAAGGAGAGGAGTTTCTGCTGCCCAATGATTTAGGACTTCCTAAATCTTCCTAGGCCTAGAAGTGTCCTTGTAAAGCTAAAGTAAAACTGAACAAGGCAGGAGGAGTGGCTAAGAGGAGGTATAATTGCTAAAAATAGATAAGTGGAACATTTCAATGATGTGATCAAAGCAAGAATTCTGTGAATGCTCTGAATTTGTTAACATCCAACACTGATGAAAACCTATGATAGACACAATCTTCAGCTTCCTCCAATTCCCTAGACTTCAGGCCAGCAGACTGGTCAAATCTTGTCAAAGGAGACTGTCTATTTTTGATTGATTTTACGTATTTGTTTTGATATGTGTGTGTGTGTGTGTGCGCGCGCGCGTGTGCACACCCCTACACAGGTATATACATACAACAAACTTTTTTGCTGACTAATTTGATCACTCACTACCCAGATTAACCACTTTAACAACAGAGAACATCATGGAAACAAATCTGCTCTCTGGTCCTGTGCTCTAACTTCATGAGAAGTCACTCTTACTTCTCTAGAAGTCTGTTGGGTTTTTTTAGAGGAAGCGCCCAGGGCAGTTGAGCTTTATATTCCACTCAATGCTATCAGTATACACTGAGCAGGTGCTGACCAGGCCAGCCTTTTCAGGGAAAGGGAAGAGATAAGACAACCACTTTGCAAATCTCAAGTTAGATGTCAGATGTTAAGGAACATCTCCCTCTTCACATATGGGCAGCACTAAACACAGCAACAAAACTCGAAGAACTAAAGTAATTTTACTAGCAAAATTGATGACTACACATTCCATAAAAAAGTAGATTGTTTGTGGCAGTTATTTCCAACTGACATTGCTTAGTTCCCAAATGTTTTTCTGGATTTCTCTTTGAAACTCTGATTCAAAACCTTTTCTGAACTAAAATCTTCACAAGATATGGCTTCTATGCTTAGCCTTGAAGTTTTAAGTTTCTATTCAACTTTTCTACATCTTTCGTTACTCCATGGATATTAATTTTGTCATCAACTCTGACCAACAAGACTAGAAAGAATCAGATAAAAGTAGTAAGAGGAGAGATGGAAATGGAAATTTATTTTTTTCATCTACCGCCTAGTTTATTTGTGGATTCTCTGACACAGGATGAGAAGGATGCTAAGAGTTTGAACAGACGAATGGAATAAAGAGATATTAAAGGTTTTGTTGTGGTTTTGGTTGATTTATTTTTTAAGGTAAGAAACTACAGAAATTCAGAATATAAAGTATCTCAGCATGTCTGTTTCTTTACTAATACCTAGGCAAACTTCTGATCTCATACAATATATTCTCAAGTTTCTTCCTAGATTTAAAGTGATTATGAGTACAGTGTTTCTGTGTTCTAAGTTCTTAGGACAAAATGAAAATGCTCTAATTCTTCAGAATCCTAAATAAAAGTCAAACCTGAATTGTATTCTTGGCCTGAAGTGTTAAGTTGGTATTTTAAATACCTCTAATACCAAAATAACAGCGTTACTCTGCTACTTAGTGGAGACAGATCTGTACAAAAAATCCATTGAGAAAAAATGGCCAACCCCAGGCAAATGTGATGCTTACAGAACTTTGGTTAAAAGTCAACATAGAAATTATGGCAATCATTATGGAGGGACCACACTTACAACTTCAAATTCCCAATCAGCCAGAAATTAGAGTGAAAGTCATTATCCCTTCCCCACTGTTGTTTTATAAAAGCATTCTTGGAGCTGCTTACAAATAATTCAATGTATTTCAGTATGAAAATAGTGAATTTCCTATTGTGACTGAAAAGCCACTCTCTCCAGTTTCCCAATACTCAAACATTTCCTGAAAACTGCAGGCAGATTCGGGAACCAGAGCACCCTTTCAATACCGAATGTTATTTTAGTTCTTTACATCAGCTGGGATACACATTCAAAAGCACAAAATGGTAGAACACATTAACTCCCTTTGGTAGACTGCATTAATCATTTACCTTATATGACACTGGGTCACAGGCTTTTCTATTTGTAAGAATTATCTGCAATTTCATGACTTCATTTAAACACCAACAGCTCCTAAGTTACCAAAATGATCTAAGTGGATTGCAACTGTTTGTCCAAGAAGATGACATATCATATCCCAGACTAACCTTGGACCCTTGTCACCTCAGAAAGATTAAGTCATACACATTGCAGACAGAACTTAACTTTACTTCTGATATTCACTGACAACTAGAACCTGACCAAAAATTTTAGCAACAGCCCCCAGGTTCCTGCCAAAATACACCACACCCCTCACCCTGCTAAAACACTGCCAGACCTTAAGTCAATACGGAAAATCCCAAGAGCAGTTCTCAACCCCGCTCTGTACAGCTTCAGCACTGTTCTCACATTTTGGCATTCAAACCAATCCACCTGCATCTGCAAGAATGACTCTGCAAGGTACCTGACCAGTGTCTTCTCCCAAGTGAAATTATCTTTCATTTTTTCAGGATTGCTTACTTTCATAAATCAAGAAGCTGAAGAGGTCTGCATGAATTCGAGCAGACCAAATAAGGAGGTTACAGTTGATAATATCCTTATCTTAGGATTTGGTTAAAGTATTTACAGATAGGTGGGAATAGAAGGCAAAATCAACACAGGAGAGTTAACCACAACACAACAACTAAGCTTGTCTTATTCAAACAACTATATTTCAAACGAGCAGCTTTGGTGCTGTTAGACAAGTAGAATTTTGGGAGACTTAGCTAAAATTAGTTTTAAAAAATAAAATAAAAAATCAATAAAATATTACTTTTCCCAAAAGCTAACACTGAAATTCAGGGACCGTGGCCTGCTCTAGGCATTTACAGCTAAGAATATGGAAAACAACAATCCTTTCCAAGGGCATACCAAACTAAAAGTATCTCCTAGATGAACATAACTGTTCACAGGTTCTTTAACTACAGTAGCAGCAGTCCTTCAGTTAGTTTTGAAAATAATATCCACGTGAATGGATGTCACCACTATGTCCCAGAATTTAAAGCTTTTTTATGCACTCACCTCCCTTTTGCTGAAGAGCAAGAATGAAGCGTTTCCTAATTCTGACTTCTATTTTATGAGAACTACTCCACATGAAATACAGAAGCGGGGAGACCGCAGACATGGGAGGGCCTCCTCCCCAAAAAACATGTCTCTCCAATTAAAACATTGCCTAGTTGCCACAACAGAGCAGAAACCTGCTCTCAGGGAGACGCAGTACACAAATTTATCTCATAAAAAAAGACACTCCCACAAGTATACTGTGTTACATGTTTCAGAATTCCTCATGCTCTTTGGCACCCACTTCAATTTACTCTCTCAGTTTCAACTTTCTAACTCCATGGCTACTCTGATTTCCAGCTGCTTCCAGCTTTTCCTCATTTTTCTAACTCGGTTAGGTAAACACATGGCACTATCACCAAATTAATCTACATTGTATTCTTCAGGGAGGGTTTAAACATTTGGATGTTTAGCTCCCTTGTTGTATCTATAGCAGGCAAACACACTGCTAAGAACTGATAGATACCTCAGCAAGAAGAATATACACATTTAATTAAAAAAGAAAAATGTTCAACACAAAAAATTTCTTTCTTCATGAAACAAACAATATCTAACAAATTAAATAGGGAAAGCACAAGGCAGGGTAGGGTCAGGTAGGTTATTCTACTGCTTACCCTGAAAAACTGATTTATTAAAAAAAAGGTCTGTGCAATCATTAATTTTTTCACCTACTCAAAATCTGGGTTTGTGAATTGTTTTTTTTTCTAAAAAAAAGTTTCTCTGGTAAGTGAAAGGGGTTATATATTGAAAATTTGCCACAAAACTTCTTTAAAAAAAGACATCTGGATCAAGGGATGAGAAAAGACTAATCAAAATCAGCATTCAGTTACAACACACCACCACTGCATCAGAACAGGCCGTGACTAAGTAAGTACTTACATACTGTCCAGAAAGACAGACTTGTTTTATGTCTGAAAGGCCTTAATAATGTACTGAAGATGCATATACTACACACAGTAAAATGTACAATTTTATGTACAAATGTACAGTTTATTATCAAGGCTTGAAATACACTAATGTGATTTGGTTTTTTGTTGGTTTGGGTTTTTTTTTTCTATTAGAGCTTTACTTTTGAAACAGTCCATCTTCAAGTAGCAAAACAGATGATCCTGCTCGGGCAGCGGGGTTGGACTGGATGATTGTTTGAGGTTTCTTCCAGCTACTAATAGACTGTGATTCTGTGAAAACACCAGCAAGTCACAGGCTGGTGTCTGTCCTGTGCCTCCACTAATACTGTCCTACCAATGACCTCCAGCCTGACAGCTAAGGATTATTTACTAACAGGGATTTGGTACCTTGTCCAGTGGAAGAAATGGACTTAAGGAAATACCAATATGGTGGGAACGGACAATAACTATGTGCCGGAGCTAAGATGGCAAAGAATTTGTCAAAGATTTGGATTTCCATGTTAAATGTCATAAACCTTTAGTAAGGCACAGCTGTCCTAGAAATAAATTTTAACTATAACTTCTTGCAACTAATGGTAATTAGGCAACTGTTTTGAACAGTTTTATCTGAGCAACATTAGCATCTAAACGGATAAAGGATTCAGACTGTAAAATTACAATCCCCTGCTTTTGCTTCTTTGGACTACAGTTTCAAATGTGAGATTGGACATGGATTTTAAAACAAACCACAGAATAAACATCAACATATCTTTTCATGAAGAAAATATCTCATCAACACAAGCAGACTATTCACAACCCTGTCATTTTGCAGACTTTGAAATTCATTTATCAAGCATTGGAAATAAGGGAATATTACATCATACAACACATAGATTTTCTACCCCCAAAAATTAAATATAAATCATGTATTATCTTCCTCTTCCTTTTTAAGGTTAACATGCCATTATTGCACATAGGGACATTTTGGTCAGTGCCACAGGTCATGTCAACGGTAACTACAGAGCAAACCACATCAACGTTAGACGGGGAAGGGGTGAAGGAGCATCAGCGAACACCTTTGTCCCTCGATGTTTGCAAGCAGCGGTTTACTTATCGAGCACAGGTCCTCTTCCTTTCAGCACACTGGTTACATCCAGCGCTATTGCTCAGCAAATACAACTTGTGACGAGCGCGGTGGAAAGCCGCAGGCGGACACACGCCGCTACGACCGATCGCCACAGCGCGCGGCGCGTTCGATAGGGCAAGGCTGCACCAGGGCTGGGGCTTCCCCTCTCCTCATCCTCCTCCACCCCGCTTCCCTGCAGCGACCCCTCGGCTGGCGCAGTAATCCCGGCAGCACCACCCCAGCCCTGCCTCGAGAGCCGTGTTGTGACTGTGGCAGGCCCCATGTCACACACCACACACACACGCGCACACACACACAGGTGCCGTAGCCGGCGGGGGGGTTGTGGGGGCGAGGCGGCGGCGGCTGACCCAGACGTGCACACACCTGGCACGCCCTCCGCAACTCGCCGCGCGCGTGCCCAGGGGACCCCCGGCCCGGCCCCTCCCCCCCAACCTCGAGCAAGGCCTCCGCGCCGGTTACATAACCCCGCGCGCTGCACCC
>VXBZ01002178.1:1126021-1255051 GCA_013399135.1 Heliornis fulica | reverse complement strand
GGGTTGGGGCTGCCCCGCCGCTGGCACCGGGCGGAGCCGGGCGGCGGCTGCGGAGAGGCAGCTCCGGCCGTGGGCGAGGCGCTGCGGTCCCCGCGATGTCCTTCAGCGGTCCTGCGGGGGTACGGTTAAAGAGCCCCGGTGAAACCCTCGTCGCGGTCTCGGCGGTGAATCATCATCCGGTCGGCCAGGGGAGAAGGAGAGTACGTGCTCGTCCGCAGTTCGCGAGGTGTCTCGCAGGGTAGAGGTAATTACGAACGAGAGAGACACGTTTCACAGCTCCTGCAGTGCTGTAGTAACGCAGCCTACTGTAGCGATGCCCTAAATATTGACATGCAAAAACTGCAGGATTATTGCAGTACTTCCCTGACCCGGCACTATTGTTTCACGGTAGCCAGTCAGACTGCTAGTGCAAAATCTCATCTGCAGCATCTGCTTCTAGCACTGACACCTTACATAAGGCCTATCGCGACGTGCACACGCCTTATAACTACGATGCAGATTTTCATTAGCTCCTAAACCACAATGCAGTCAGCTGCTTTTAGGCAGAATGTATGTGTTATTACAACCATAATTAATTAACTTTGCAAAGCAGTGCTGTTCTTGCTCTTTCAAGAGTGAAAGAAGCTAAAAAAGATTTCTAGTCAGGGATAGAAATCCCTGTCTCTCTTGCATGGTTTTAAAACATCACAGGCAAAAAAATAAAGAGAAACCTCTGCAGAGTAATCTACATTTGCAAACAATATTTTTCTCTCTCTCTCTCTCCCCNCCCCCTTTTCTGAGCATGTTACAAAGAACAGTTCAGAAAGAATAAACCAACATAAGATCAAAACTTGGAGAGAGAGGCAGCCTGCATTTGGGCCAGGCATTAAGGGAAATGGCTGTGGGGCTCTTTGCACAGAAGGCGCTCTCAAGAACAAAGATCCGAGTAAAAAAGATGGTAGGAAGCAAAACAATTGTGAAAACCAGACAAACTTGGAAAAGCTGTTGAAAAGAATCAGAGCCAAGAGTTAGCCGCAGGCGTTTTGCTAATGATGGAGCAATATGGCTGTTATGTATGTAGTCCTCAAGACCAGTGGTTGAAGGGAAAGGTGTCTACCAGTGGATGCTTCTCATGTATCTTCAACCTGCTCAACCAAGGAAAGCAAAAATGCTGGCATGTGAACCTGGTTTATGGCTTTATTTTACCAACCTACTTTCCTCCCCAGTAGTCATTTTGGAGTGGTGAGGAAGTTGACAGAATGGACTTGGTGCATCAGGTCTATTTTGCAGAAAGTGTGGATTTACTGAAGAATCGAAATATCCCTCAGCCCTCACCTCCCCTTGTTTGTCACCTTCAGTGGGTGCAATGCTCCTTACTGGTGCAGATTCTGTGGTTGCAGCTGAATGGTGAGGAGTCCTCCCCCAGTTATACATCAGGGCTGCATCTGCCCTTGGAACTGGGAAGACTACATAAAAATAAGTTCTATTTTGGGTAATTTTGTGCTGAAGAAGTGTGGGACACAGCAGTGGAACTTATTTTAGATGAAAATTGCACATCTGCAAAGATTTCTACACTACCCCGATAGTGCTCTAGCATCTCCATTTCAGCAGCTCCCTCAATGCAAAATTGGTTTTGTGAAGAGCAAATATAGATGAGTGGGTTGCCACCTGCAGCCCTGTTTTCAGTGAATCTGAAACCATGACTCAGTACTCAAAGATATTGTTAGATAATTATATACTATCTATATGTAGATGTAATATAGTCGGTGCCTTTATGTTGTTGACCTTCCTAGGCTAGTATTCACATCTTGATTATAAGTTCTGCATCTCTACTTCAAAGAGAAGTTGAGATGGAGTCCTTGATTTCTATTCCTTTGTTTCTTATTGTAGTTTCTTCATCATTTCCAACTGGGCTTGGAGTGTTGTTGGATACCAACATTCTTCTGAAATTTTGCCAAATTCAGGTGCTTACTACAACATGGTGTGTGCATGAGTGTGTGTGTCTATTCAGAACAACAAAGCCGCTGTTAGGACACTGGGAAAATTCCCAAACCAACAGTAAAACACTGGGTAGGCATATTTGATCACTGTAGTAATGCTGTGTCTCTCACCTAACTCCCCAGTTTCCCTCTCTTCAGGAAAGTGCATCTCTCTTCACAGTGACCAAGCAGATGGAGTGAGTCCCTGCTGCCTGTGGGACTTCACAGACCTTCATTGACCTGCTTGCAGGTGGCATGGGGAAGAGGGCTCTTATGCTCTGAAATGTTATTTTTCTGCTGTGAGCTCCAGGTAGTCTGTATGTGTGTTAAGGCAGGGAAGGATTTTTCTGTTACAAGGCCAGTTAGCCCCAGTTCTTTTCTTTTTCTACTTGGAGTCAGTGTCTTCTCAGAATTGTTTGAGATCTCAATTATGTGGAAATCCATATATTTTACTTCTCTTCTGTGCTGCCAAGTTTTCTTGGTGGGTTTTTCTTTTTGGGGAGTGGGGTTGTTTGTTGGGTTTTTGGGGGGGGGGTTTAATTGTGATCAGGCATTTAATGGGTGCCACTGGCAGTGATCAGACTTACATATTCTCTCCTCTCTGCACAGACGGTGAGGGGTAATTGCTGGGCTTCTTTCTCTGTAAAGCCATAGAAGAGCTTTTCAGTGGTGGAAATGAGTTGATAGATTTGTTCTGTCTCTCAGGGTTTGAGGAACCTGAATAATGGTGAGTGCTATACCCAGAGAAACAAGTTGCAGAGATTCTATTGCAACTTCCAGTTAACAGCCAGGAAGGATCCTCAAGTAATTTGGAAGACGGAGCTGCACTTTGGCATATTTTCACATTATATGTTTTGTGGTATCTCCGAGAATGCAGGTGTTGAAAATGCCATTGACATCAGCGAAGTGGATGCAGTGGGTTTAGTGAATGCTGACACAGAAGATGCAATTGGAACCAGAAATGAAGGATTGAATTGATTTATCCTAATTTAGATACCTACAGTTGAGCTAGCCTTGAATGTACCTGCATTCTCTGTCTTTTTTAAAGAGACCCTAGGGTGAGTAGATCCTATGTAAAGGTCTGCACTCTGGAATGTTTGATATTCACTAAGATGAGCTTTACTCGTAAAAGTTAGGCTCTAATATTCATCTCGCCTTTCTGCTGTGCATCACAGTCTTCTTAGATGAGGTCAGGTGACATTCTACAGGATCAGAACCTGTCTCTGTTTTATTTGCAAAAGATACAGGGAAAGAAAGGGGCAGGGAGAAAAACAATTGAATAAAACAAAACAAATGTCTTTGATGCAAATCCTAAGCATCGCATATAACGGCTACCTGGGAAATGTGCTGTGGGTGAAATTAATGAGTCTGGAGTGAGAGAGACTTGGTAAGTAAGACAACATCTTCAAACTCAACTCTGGACACTCCTGTGGATCCTGCAAGTCTCAGTGCACCAAAGATACGTTCAAGGCAATAGGGAGCACTTTATCCTTTGTCTGTTCTGGGTTACTGGGAAACCCGCTGACAGCTCCTGTGCAGCAGTCTCTTGAGTTGGCCTGCCCTGCTCTGGCTCTCAGCCCAGTCTGGAGTCCCAGGGAGGGAACTGCCATAACACTTCAGGAAGGGATAAACACATTGAATGTGGATGGTAACACGTGGAAATGAGGACAGCTTGTCAGCAGGAGGAGGTGGCATGAGCATTACAACTGAACTAGTTGTAACAAGTAGTAGTACAGAAAAAAGCTAGTGATGAGGCTAGAGGTAGGAAAAGATCTGGAGGATGTTTGTGAGGAAGAGACTGATCAATACAGGATTTTTTTTTTTTTTTCTTTTGCTTGTGGGTAGAGGCCTCTGTGATGGAGAAATTGCTATACCTGCTTCCTCTTGCAGATAATTTTAATTGCTTTGAATGATGAGATTGGGAAAACCATAGTTTCATTGAGAGAACACTGGAATTCCCTTTTTGCAAGATTCCTGTCTTACTTTCCCTTGATAAAAGTTTGCCAGAAGGGAAAGCAAGTTTGTGATGGTAGAGAAGGTTTTTCAGAAGTTGAGGCGAATCGAGTAACATTACACACGCATGCACTCCTGTATTTCAGGCAGTCCTTTGAGGCCGTGTGCTGTACATATCATGCAGCTATGGTATAAAAGCACAGGTATAAACCAGATCACAGAAGTTTTATTGTTGAAAAGGATGAGTTTTGGCTGTCATCCTTCTGGAATGCAAACTCTTTGGATCTGAAACTTGACTGAAATTTGGCTTGTGGCTTCATTCTCTTTATTGACACCTGAGATAAAGAGAGGGAGTATGAAAAATCTTTCCATTCATGCCATGATGAATTCCTCTGACTTACATATTAAGGAAGAGTAACAGGTAACAGAATGCTGCCATGAATTAGCAATACTCTTTTTACCTACTACTTTGTCTTAGCAGAAGAAAAGATACAAGTGTAGTATGGAGCAAACGCTGATTTTTTGACATGCTCAGATGGAGGTAAAAATTGTTTTTCAGCTGTGCTGAGCACCTAGAACTCCATCTGATTTAAATTGTCTGGCAAGTTTGAGATAAAGTGTAGCATCTCCAATCACAATTACAGCCAAGGGCAAGTTAGTTGGGTATTCTGGTTTCCTGCTCGAGTAAGTCATAACACAAGTTACTTCTTCTGATGTTTGTAGCTTATTAAAGATTTGTCCGTGTTTTCTCTGAACTCAAATCACTATGTAAACCCACTGTAAATGAGTGCAAGAAATGTTTGAAATCAGGCCTCATCTGTCTGAACTTGGCATTCAGAAAAGGCAATGCACTTCAAAGGGAAAATGGCTCTTTTTACACATGGACCATGAAAGAGCTGCAAAATCGTAACTTCCTGAGCTGAGTGCTTGGTGATCTTTTTCCATGTAAGTAAGCTATTGGGAAATTTGTGAGAGAATGCACAGGTTGTCTAGTTCATCTCTTATCAGGATGTATCTTGGATAGGCAACTCAATGCCTTCAAGTGCATGCAGTGCTTTCAAGGGAAGACCGGAAAAGACCATCCAAAAGATTGCTCACTCTGAGTAATCCAATTCAATTTTTTCCTTAAATGACAAACAAAATAAGGTGAAGACAATAGACCCGCAAGTCAGGCTGGCTGTTGCTATGACAGAAAAGAGTTTCCAAGAGAATGCCATGTGGCACGTGCATCAGCACAGCATAAGGCTTGCTCATAAACCTGATTTTAAAAGCATCAGCGCTTAGCCTGCACTATTCTGGTGCTCAGATCTGGGCAAAGATTGTGTGTCCCCAGCTGACTCCTGCTTCTTCCTCACACATTTGGCTTTCCACACATGGGATGTTTCCTGAGGGGATTCTGAACAATTTCTTTGTGCTGGGTTTTCAGAAATTGCATTGTTGGGTGGAAAGGAAATTTATATTTTTGCCTGTGGGACCATAGCAGCACTGTTTCTGTATAGGTGAAGTCTCATTGTGTTTCCACGTGCCTCTTTCCTTTTTTCTTTTCCTCACGTGCACACATGTGCAGACACACACACAGAGGACATGAAAGTGAGGAGATTTGTCATATTCCTCTCCTTCCAGTGCTGGTAGTGAGACCCATGAGATGGTGAGTGGAGCATGTGCTGTATCTTGGTGTGGACACACCAGATGTGCTCTCTCAAAGCTGCAGCAGCCCATCCACAATCTTTGGGATCCCTGGTATAAGACACTGCCTCACACTGTCCTCCAGCATGTGGACATGGGCTTGAAGCCATCCAACATGGGATTGAAGACATCCCAAGCAGCCTGAAGCAAATGTGAGCCTAATTTTTGCCAAAGCTAACACTTCTTTTCTCTGTGGATACAGCAAGTGGCAAATCCAGACAGAATGCTCTGCCCGAGGTGTGAGAAGATCCTGCGGATTCCCATGTCTCTGTTCCTGTCCCTCACTCAGCTGAGCTTTGTGTGCGTGACATCTCCGCTGGCTGGATGGCAAAGCTGGAAGCACAGAGAAGCGATAAGGAACAATACAAGCGGATTCAAAAGGGATTTGGATCATTTAGTTGATGAGCCAGCAGATGGCAAATGCTGCTTGGTATAGAAAATGAAAAGTAATTAGTCTGGGAACAAAGAGCAAATGTAGGGAATGGGTGTTACATCCAGCACGCTGATCAAAGAGAGAAAGGGGATACTGTGGAAAAAATCACAGAAACCATCATTTCAGTGCACAGCTGCGATAAAAAAGGCAAACAAGACACTAGACTGATGGAACAGTGAGCTATAATGCACCTCAAAAGAGGCAATACGCTCCTCTGGAAGGCGGTTATTAGGCCCCTCCAGAATACTGCGCGGAGCATGGGTCACTGTCTCGGGAAGGTTATGTTTGGAGAAAGGTGCATTATAAAGCAACTAAACTCTAATGGTTTCGATGATTTCACTTCTGAGGCAAAGAGACTCGTTCTGAGGGGTCAAAGAGACCTTAAAGAGACTTTAAAATTATAGTAATGATCAGTACAGTTACCAGACAGCATTTGTAGTGCTATGAAGTGATAAAAATTAAGGAAGTGGTACTGAGCAGAGAACAGAAACTTCACAAACCGCTGCACAGAAGACAGCTACCTTCTGCCTTCACCGAGGGAGCTAAGGGTGAACACAGCTTCAGGAACACAGAACCCAGCCAAGTGAGCGACGCAGTTACATGGCATGGAGCTGTCCTGTGGAACAAGCTTGAGGACAGCAAAGGCCCAGATAAAAATAGCAAAATTATTTAAGGGCAGAATCCCTCCCCAGTATTTCAGGGTTTGTTTTCATTTTAATTCAGTTTGTGTATGTTCCTAAGCTGTGATCTGTCTGCTAATAGAGAGATTGGCCTTTGTGCACAAGCTGCAATGACTGTGTGTTCCCCCAGCACACATTCAAAAAGGAGAAAAGGGGAAGGGGAAGGTAGATGTCGCCTTGTCCTCTTGATCCTGCTCAGGATCGTGCCATCTGAAAAAAAGTTAGCTTCAGGTTTAGCTAAGGCAGAGAAAAGTTGCTGGGCTGCTGCTTAGGAGAAGATGGAACAGTAACAGGCTGAATTTAGAGTCAGCAAGTAGCTTACAGGGCTAGGGCAGGAAGGGAAAACTGGAAGCATGTGTACCTGGAAAGTGGGATGTAAGTAGATAAACTGCAACTAAATAAGATTTGGGCACCCAACACAACCAGAACTGTGTAGAAAATCTGGGCTTGGTTGCGTAGGCATCAGAGAGGTGTGTGAAGTAAGTTTACTGACGTGCTGTGATGCAGATACGCAACTGCTGCCTCAGCAGCTGGCCTGAGATGGATGGAGCACCTATCTCCTGCCTAGCCCTGAGGTCCTGGAGCTGGTGAATGTGGTTCTCAGCCTATGATTAACTATAGGGACCTTGACAGAAAGGCTGGGCTTCTTTCATTTAGTGCCATGGCCAGAGAAGACAGTGTATAAGTTCTGTTAGAAAAGGTTAGCTCTTAGAGGTGTGTTGTCAGGAGAAAAGAGGTTCATATGCACCAACTTCCTAACAGAGTCACAGAGTCACAGTCACAGAATGTCACCCAGATTAAACCACACAGGAATGTGTCCAGACAGGTCTTGAACGTCTCCAGAAAAGGAGATCCCTAGGTGATCCCTAGGTGATCCTGCTCGAGCAGGGGGGTTGGACTAGATGATCTTTCGATGTCTCTTCCAAGCCCTAAGATTCTGTGATTTGGTAATTTAGGATGAGAGAAATGTTGATAACACACTGAAGATTTCAGTTGTTGCTGAGCAGTCAAGGACTTTTCATCCTCTCACATTGCCCTGCCAACGAGAAGGTGGGGGGCACCCAAGGAGCTAGGAGGAGACACACCAAGACAGCTGACCCATCCTGGCTAGAGGGATATTCCATGCCATTTGGTGTCATGCTCTGAGTATGACTGGGGGATGGGCCAGGAGGCAGTTGGCTGGAAATCTACCTGTGTATCAGCTTCAGGTGGTCAGCATATGTGCTGTGCATCACTTGCTTCATATATTCTTTTAATTCTTTTTATTGTTTAATTACTATTGCTATTGTTATTCTCTTCCTTTTCTGTTCTATTAAACTATCTTTATCTCAACCCATGAGTTTTACTTAATTTTTTTTCTTTTGTATGCTCTTCCCCCACCCCAGTGGGGGTGGAGAGGGAGTGATCGAACGGCTGCATCGCTGTTTCAGCTGTTGGCCACGTTAAACTGTGACGCTAATTTTAATTTGCCCATAGTCAGGTACTGGCTTAAGCTCTGAAATCCTGTCTTTTCACTTCCTCCAAAGTCTAGCATAATAGTTCTGACTAGGTATTTCTGTGATCCATATAGCTATCCTGTCCTTCTTTGAATCCTGCACAGTTCCTGGCCTCGCTGCTTCCTGTGGAGATATCTTCAACTGTCCAATTACAAATTATGTGAAAGAGACTTTCCTTTGATCAGCTTTGAACATGTGAGTTCTTCATTTCACTGAATGTTCCTTTATTCTTGTCTTGTGCAGCAAGGTAAAGAGAAGTGTCAGACACTTCTCCTCTAGATTATTTGGTATTTAATCTTACCGTGTCCCCTCTTACCTGTCTTCTCTCCAGATAAACAAATTCCATTCTTTCCAATCTCTTCCTGTGATAGTCCCTGCCTCCACCTCCACTCCCCACTTGCTTATTCTCATTCCTACTCTCTGACCTCCACTTGTTTCTGCAGGTTCTTTTACAGCTCGGGGGTGGGCACGGACAGTGTGCCAGAGGAGAATTCAGCACTGATTGGTATAAAGGGAGAATATTTTCTGCATTATTCACCATCTCATTCACGGAGTCGCTGAACATCTTGTTAGCTGTTTGGATTGCAGCTGTACCCTGAGCAGATGTCTTTGCTGAGCTGTCTGTAATGTTTTTTCAGCACTTGCTGCTGAGCTCATCACCTTAATTACTGTAACCAGCTTCTCTCTGGCATCTCTAGCATCCATGCTGTCTCACTTCATTTGGCAGATCTCTTGCTACCCAGAAAGTCTGCGTTATCCAGGAACCTGACCTTATCTCACCTTCCCAAATCCTTTTTTCTACCGCGTCAAGAAGAAAGGTCTTACCCTTGTTTATAAAAAGGCCCGTTAAATGCTTCTTTTTGCTATCTGCCTGCTTTTATGCCATCCTCAAGCTATTTGTGGCCTCCTTTTCATATTTTAGTAGCTTTGACATGCTTTGCCCACACTGCCTATGCGGTCTCCTTGGTAAGAGCTTTCCCGTGCTGATCTACAAGATTTCTCATTATTTGTGGTCATCCAGGTTGTTCTGAAAGCCTAGTTTTCAGGCACTACCTCCAAGATGGAGTGAAGGGCGGTAGTGCAGGGTCATCTGGGATTCCACGGCACATCTATGAGACGCGCCCAGATGTGAAAGCATGTGCAACGCAGTGAAAGCGGAGCTCCTCTTGATATTTAAAGGGAGGTGTATCTCTTCTAGTCCAGAGATGGAACTGCAACACAAGCAAAGCCAATTTGTGCCTTGCATGTCAAAAGAACCACGGCTACTTCACTATATACGTGTTTGTCCATATGTGCTAAATGCTCTGATGGTGAGGCACTTCATTTTCTGGCTATGCTTCCTCGCTCGTGTGGAGCGCTCCTTGGAACGTCACAAATAATTCACGTAGGATTAGACAGTGACCTCCACTAGAGGTATTAGGATCTGTCCATTTAATTTAAGGGAGGGCAACCAGGATGGTGAGCAATTTGCCACACTAAATAGAGTTAGGGAGACAGTATTTCTATTACTTTAATAAATGCTGTGTGATATGAGTGTCATCTTTTCTCTCCATTCTGAGCCAGTTGTGCCTGACACACATTTTAAATTGGTACTGGTATGGCAAATGGAAAGGTGAATAATCAGCTGGGCTGAAAAAGCAAACCCACTTGGGCCACTTCTGTTTCTTTAGTATAAAATTTTCAGTGAAGGTATAATCAAAAATGAATTTTGGATTGCTTTCGGGGTTCTAACTGCATTCCTTCTTCCCAAAGCCCCTCTTTATGCTTTCATATGCCTTACGAAAGCATATGAAGTGGGGATCAATTTACCTCTATCTTATGCTTGGAGACAGACAATATAGCTTCGTCCTCTTCTTGAGGCTTTGCCTTGATGGTGATGATGAGTTTTGTGAGACTGACCTAAAGCAGCAAGACGAGGCAAAACAATGTTTTGTGTACACCTCAGTCATAGAGTTTAAGCCTCAGTGCCCCACTCTTGCCGTGTTTTAACTCAGATAACTCAATGCACAGCAGAGGATGCCGTATCTGGTTTGATCAGAAACTATTAGCTCTATGTAAATAACAGGACCTAAGCCTAGGTCCTTAAATCCCTCCCTACTCAAAATTTATGTTCTGATGAAGCAAGAACAAGTTACACCTGCTCCATCTAAACCTTTCTGAACCTTTTCCCCCATGCAGCATTGGGAAGAGCGCCATAAAAACAATCCACTGCTTCCAGATCGGCCACATTGCAGCCACTTGCAGAAACAGATGACACCTTGTTTATTGTTTTGTGTCCTTGAGCTTTAACAAACTTTTATCCCTCTTAACTTCCTCTCTTCTTGGTTTATCAGCAAGTTGAGGGTGCCAGTAATGATTACTGTATCAATCACATCGAAGGACCATTTAGCCTAATGAGATTTTTTCCTGACTGCTGCCTGTGCAGGGTGTGCAAGGACACCACGCACTGAGGCCACGCAGGGCCCAGGCCCCGGGCTGAGGGTGCCTGCGGCTGGTGCTGGGGAGCACATCAGAAAACAGTGTTCTCCTAGGAGCCTTCCCTGGCCATTAAGGCTGGAAGTCAAATTCTCACTGTTTTACTCTCGTTGTGCCCTTCCAACTCTCGCATTCAGGGCTACATGGCTTCAGTAGGAACAGCCACGTGTTGGCCACAGTGTGCAGCTTGGGGTAAGGTTTCTTCACGAGAGAGGGCCTATGTATGTTCAAAAAGGCTTGCTTCCAGGCTGTAGCAAATAACCAGCTCTATTGACATGTGGAAAAATAAGAAGTACTGCAACTATCACCTCCTGGATCACTCGTTTCCTGAAAGACTTGCTGAGTACCCCGAAGAGGGCCCGCAGGAATGTACTTTGCTTAGGTCTGCCTGGGTGGAATTGCTGGTCTGTGGCCCTGCTGGCACTTTAGAAGGGACTTGGAGCTGGTTGCCTGGCTCAGGCACTGCTGCTTGTAATACTGGTGTTTGTTTGAAAAAGGACTATGGAAAAGCAAACTAGTACAATGCGTTCTGTCAGGAGTTGCATGGATGGTCTCAGGGGACATGACAGTACATCTTCACTGATGTGTAATTCCTTATGTTAGAGGAGCTTTCAAGCTAATAGTCCCTATCCTGGCATTTGGGCAGCCTGAGTTTCATTTTAAGAAACATCTGTGTGTGCTGCGGGTTCCTATCCCTAAATTAGAGAAAACGTAAGAGCCGCGTTGTTGTGGATGTGAGCTTGAGTGTGGTGGGGTCTGCATTTCATTAGTACTTGTACGGCCCTTCCTTTTGTGTTCTCTCTGCAGATCTGCATGTTTCCTGAACAAGGTCACAGCCTATTCTACTTCAGAACAGCCAATGTCACTGTCTATACATACTTTCCTCAAATTAAGAGCAGATACTCTGCGACAATGCAGAGTTTCACCATATGCCCCCTCCTGTCGGAAAAGAAGACGCTGGGAGACCGAAGGTAGTGACTACCTTTTATTGTCTCAACTACTTGCAGGAACTGCATATGATTTTATACTTTTTAGTTACATTACAGCAATTTGAGTGTCAGTACATGATTGGATAACATCTTGTTTTTGCAAGTAGTGATTGGTTAGGCATTACGTAGGTTAGTATCTTCTGTTATGGCTTGGTTACAACTTATCTGAGGGTCCAGGCACAGATGTTCAGCCTCCTGTTTTCATCTAGTGTTCAGCCACAAGGTCACGCAGACCTGATAACATACATACTGTTCCGCTCACTCAGAACTTTGCTTCAGGCCAGAGATACTCTGCAGAATCATGGCCTTGTACTGCTAGCTATTCCCCAACACCCTCCCCCTTCTTTCAGTAGACATATTTAATCTTTAATTTCTCTGTTTTCTCAGGGTATTCTTTTCCCTCTTTGGCTTTGCAGTTAGCTTTGCTACCACTCAAAGTGAAACCTGGGGCAGAAATTTTAGCAAATAGCAGTACAAAAGCTGCAGTAACTTCTTCATTGCTCTGTGTCTTTAAATCAAGATTGGGTGCCTTAATAAAAAGCTCAGCTTCTCTTCATCAGGTTATTAGCCTTTGATAAAAGAATCCCTTGATGAAGCATTATGGCCTGTGTTTTCTTGGGAAGTAAGGCTAGATCATCGTAATGGGCCCTCCAGGTCTTCAGCTCCATGGTGCCCGATTTCATCTGTGACCTTGAATTACACTGAGAAATGGAGGTTTTCAAGGACAAGCCAGGAAGTGAAAACCTGCATGAATATTTTTCATGATTATGAGCAAACTGCTGAGGCATTCAGGGAGAGAGGCCATGCTGGAGCAAGCAGGTCTGGCCTAGCAGCAGTTGGCGGAGCTGCGTGTGGTTTGCAGGACTGAACTGGCACTGGTGTGGGAGACAGCAGTGGGCTCTTTTGGAACCTTGATGGTCTCAGAATTGCAGCTGTGTATCACTGTCCCTCGAATGCGTGGTACGTCAGCTCCTCAGCCACTGTAGACAGTGTGTGGGAAGGCTGTCTCCAATCTTTGATGATGGCAGTGCCTGGGGAAACCATTCATCGCCTGCTCTCCTGTCCCAATGGGAGGCTCCTGGCAGTGATGGGGAGCAGCGATGTCTTGTGTCAGCCCACTGTGAACCACGGCACATCATACGCCAGAGCTTTATGCTGAAATATATTCCCTGCCCGCAGCAGTGAAAGCTCTGCATATGAGTGCTTCGGTACGCGGGGGTTACAGGCCGTTATGGGCACTTGTTCCTGTATGGTGGCAAGTCACCAGAGACGTTCAGAACATTTTTGGGGAAGCTCATTCCTTCTGGCTTGCCCCTGAGATGTTCAGTCAATATCTGCCCTGTCTGTCAGATGCTGCTTGGGGAAATGCGATATCCCCAGCAAGAAGTGGGAAAGCACCCAACCCTATACACCCCAGGTATTGATCAAGCAGAAAAGAGCCACCAGAAGGTGCCACTCGGAGAGTGGTCATGTTAAAACGGCAGCACTTCAGGTTTAGCCCCAGAAAAGCTTGCTGGAATGAATGCTTCTGCGAGATGGCCACGCTATGAGGGAAGAAGCTGTAAGAATTGGGAAATAAGCACTGAAAAAAATGTGTGTGGACAGGGGAGGCAGGATGGAGAGGGATTTGGTGCTCAGGTTTCTTGTGCTTTTATCATAATCCTGGCCTCTGCAGCTGCTGAGGGGATGGCTGTACTGGCGGTACTTACCAATCTTAGTGGCCTAAAGGTACTGGGGCTTATCTTCTAAATCTAAAAACATTTGGCTTGGTTACACGCTCATCCTGTGCCTCACAAAAAAGCAGCAGTGACTCTGTTATCTGAGATGCCCCTTCTCATGTCTTTGGTGCTGTCAGACCCCCTGGTTAAGGCCGGTGCCTTGTTCATGAGCTCTGAATGAGCCTTTCCCCCTTCCTTGTACAAAGGTCCCAGAGGAGCTCATGCAGGAAGGAGGTCTGAAGAAGAGCAGGTGGCCTAGGCAGGAGCTTGGGTGAGACTGTTGGGAGCCGGAAGCCTTAACGCAAAACCAGGCAACTTTTTTTCCCTCGGAGAGCGGTTTAAGAAAGAGACAGATGAGGCATAATTGAGACAGAAGGATGTTGATTTCATGGTTTATTGTCACATTAAAAAAGTAATCTTACCGATGAATTAATATTTGCTTTTTAATATAAAAGTGCTTATTCTTACAAATCCTTAAGGCTCATTCTGTTACATTACAGTAGGATTTTTCACCATCCCAGAAACTGTGCTACATGAGTTTCATATGAACTGTGGACATCGCGATATCTCCAAACGGCAAAGCGAGTCATTAATAATTTCATTGCCTTTGTACGCCTGAACCTGTTTAATTGCGTAACATAATTAAATGTGAAAACAAATGAAAGTGAATTTTCCTTGTGTCCTCTCGTTGGACTTAGAAGTGATCCCCAGAAGATTCCCGTTTCGCTCGAGCGAATGGAACAAACGAGGTGGGGTTTGGTTCTTCGCTTGCACAGCAGAAAGGAGGGGTGAGGCAATGGAGCATTACAAGCGTAGCATTTACCCCAGGGTTCTTACTAATGAGAAGAGGAATGGCTACTGACCAGGAGTACTGTTCACACGTGGTACATCTGCTTTTGTAACGTCCCTGTGTGGTACTTACACTCAGGTGAAGCTCCCACTGAAGCCAAGGGGAGTTTGGCCTGAGGCAGGAATAAGACCCAGGCTCTCACGGGAAAAACATTTTAGATTAAGTAGTTTATCATTATTATTTTTTTTTCTGTGTCTCACAATGGAAGAATGAAATAGGTGGAAGGTGCTAAAGCTGTTGTTGTTTGTATTGATCACAAATGGAAAATGATTTCTGGCATATACTATGATACACAGATAAGAGTATACCACATTTATTTTTAATGGTAATCAGAGCTATATTAGTTGGATGGGCAGTGAACCTGCTATTTCTACTTAAACGTTAGATACCTATTTACTGTAGAGACCAATTTATTTTTCCTTTTTGTGGTCAGTAATTGGGTCAAAATGCAGTAACTGAAAAAAATACCCAATGCAAAAGAGCAAAATAATTTAAAGTATTCTGGAGCAAGGGGGTAAATGCCAACCGATCTAATAAATAAGGCAGTTTAAAGCATTTGTGACTGCTACCGTGATGTATGTACATACTTTACAGCATAAATTACTGTACAGAATACTCCGTTTATTAACCTGTGTAAACAATATTGCCTGCTGCATGGGGACATATTGTGGGATTATGCTCATTGGAAAGATAAACTGCCAGAGCCTTGGCTGGTTCTGGAGGGGTGGGGGAGGCCTTGGGTAGCACACCCTCAGAGAGGAACACGAGTGGTATTTTCTGAGCTGCAAATAAAGCCATCCTGACTCAAATGCTTTCATCAAAAAAAGGAAAAAAACAACAACAAAAAAATCTGCTGACATTTGGGGTTATAGACAAAATACGCACATAGGTCTCAGCAGTTTGTTGCAGAAAGAGCTCTGGCCATAAGTGGGTCTTTGCCTGGCCAGGGACCCTTGCTTAGATGTTTGCTGCCTGAAAAGGGCAAGAGTTGTGATGTGCCATCATCCCTACGTGTGCCATCTGCAGTGCCAGCACCCCTGTCAGGAGGGTGGTCTGTGGCAGGACCCCTGCACCGCATCGCCTTTTCTGCTGCTGGCGTTATGCGTGGCATGGGAAATGAGGAGGGAATTGGGACTCCTGGCTAGAGAAGTAACAACAGATCTAAGCTCACACTGTTACTGTGGCTGCCCTGTGCTGACTTCCCCACCCATTTGTTTCCCTCCCCCACGCTCAGCACAGTTTGTTTGGCTTTGGCTTCGGTGTGGAGGGGTGTCTCTGTAGGATGCAGCATGGCCATGGTCAGTGGGCACCACCACAGCCTGGGTTTCCATGAGGAACATGCACAGGGTGGTGGGGAGCTGCCACAAACAGTATGTCTGGGGAGGGGTCGTGGTGGGGCAGCCATGATTTGACACATTGGTTGTCACCTGCATCTGCTGTGGTCAGCAGAGAGCAATGTCCCTGCACAGGAGGACCAGGGGTTAGCCTCCATCTGCCCAGAGAGCAGCTCTCACACCGCCTGGATCCTCTGCCTCGGCTCCCACCCCTCCGGTTGCCGTTCCAGGAAGGAGACAGATCACCAGTGGCACCACAAGCACACCTGAGTCTGGCTGCTCTGAAGCTCCCAGAACAACACCAGCTCCTGGTGCCTCTGACAATAGCAAGGGGTGCTGGCTGGCCAGCCCACGGAGTGGCTGTGGCACTGCTGCTCTGCAGGCAGGAACAAGCTTCAGGTGGTCCCGGGTGGCCAACAGAGAAAAATTGCCATTTTTACAGAAGGAATTGGAAAATGCTGTTGAATTTCCATAGAAAAGAAGAATATTGGCCTCACGTGGGCTCACATCTCATCTCTTTCGCCGCCTACAGAAGAAAAGTTTCTTCTGTTTAAAGTTTAAGCTCTACTTCCTGACAGCGTATGGGAAAAGTGCCTTAAAGTGGCTACTAAACTGTAAAATCCATTTTTGTGGTGTTTCAGTGATTTTAACAGAAGGAAGGTACACGCTCGGTCTGCAGGGAACTACTTCTCTGGATGTGGGCCCAGTGGATTACAGAGTGCGCAAGGGACAGCCCAAGTCTGAAAACACCTCGGAGATAAGTGTATTTACCGCATACCCCGTCCATCTTCCTGCATGTCTGCTCCCTCCCATATGAGCTCAGCCCCGTCCCACATCAGCGCGTCCGGAGATATTCACCAACCCCATCAGGCTGTCGTGGGCAGCAACAGTTGCAGCTGTAAACCTGGGTGGGATTTACAGTGCCCCTATTTCTGAGCTCATACACCGAGTTTCCCTTTGGGGACTGAGACAAGTGCTTCTGGTGTGTGATTCATGGTGCTTGTTTTAGACCTGCAGTACGAGATGGGGTGAATCCCAACTTCTGTGTTTAAATCAGAGCCTTTTTTTCTCCCCCTTTCCGCCTTCTCTTTCTATTTAACCCCAGCGAACTGTTACAAGGCTGACAGTGTGCCTTCAGTGGCCTAATAAAGGACTTGGCGCAGGCATGAGGCCACCAGTTCCTGCAGGTCCTACTGCAGGGCGATGAGGCGGCAATGCTCATCATCCAGATCAGGAACTCAATATCTGGCAATGGTGCTGGGCCAGGAGATGCTTCTGTGACTCCTTCCGCTACACCACTGTTTCACAGGTTGTATTGAGTCACCAGTGCTGAGGGCTTTTGGTCCCCAGATCACTGGTCTCTCCCATCCACCTTCCAATGAACAGAACAACTGGTCAGAAAGTTTGGAGACCTCTGCATTCGCTGTCTCTTCCCTCAGGAGGGAACTGAACTCTCCTGCTAGGAGTACTGGGAGAAACTGGGCACCAACCGGTGGGCACCAGAAGAAAGCAGAAAGGTCTTGAGCTGCTTGAAGCAGTGCTGCACTGTCCTCCATCTGCTTCTCTGTGACTCATTCAGCAATACCTTGTCCTGTAAGTAACAAGCTCAGGCTGGGAGACGAGGCTGAGGAATAAAAGCCTAGAGCTGCAGGAAGAGCCAAAGGGCCAGGAAGGCAAATGAAAGGCTGAGGAGAAAACAAATGAGCGCTAGCTAGCTATGCGGGATTTGCTGGGGAAAGACAGAAATTGCCATCTTCCCATCCGGTACCTTATGCAAATGGAAGATGGAATTGTTTGTCATGGGTGAGGGCAGATCCCCGAAGGCACCTTGGCATGATGAGGGCTTGAGCAGTGGGCCCGTGCCAACCACGTAAAGTTAACAAGGTCCTGCACGTGGGTTGAGCTAAGCTGCAATATTGATACAGGTGAGGGATGTACTGATTGAGGGTAGCCCTCTGGAGAAGGACCTGGTGGATGAAAATCTGGACATGACTCAGAAACACGTGTGGGCTGCCCAGAAAGCCAAATGTGGCCTGGGCTGCATCAAAAAAAGCGCGACCAGCAGGGAGGTGATTCTGCCCCTCTTCTCTGCTCTGCTTGATTCCACCTGGAGTACTGTGTCCAACTCTGGGGTCCCCAGTATGAGAAAGACATGGAACTGTTGGAGTGAGTCCAGAGTAGGCCACAAAGGTGCCTGAAACACCTCTCCTACAAAGACAGTTGGGGTTATTAAGCCTGGAGAAGAGAAGGCTCCAGGAAGACCTTTCTACAGCCTGCCAGTACCTAAATGAGGCTTGTAAGGAGAAGAAAGACCTTTTACCATGGCCTGTAGTGACAGGACAAGGGGCAACAGTTTTCAGCTGAAGGAGGGCAGGTTTAGGTTAGGTGTTTGAAGGAAGCTCTTGATGGTGAGGAAGGCAAATTTCTTCCACGGAAATACAAAGTAGCTCACAGGCATAAAAAGGTGTGAAATTCCTAGGATGGCTACACTGTGCTCAGATAACCTGCCTGGTTTGTCCCATTATCCACTGCTGTGATTCTTGCTCTCTACCAGAATCAGAGTTACAGATGCTCTGGGGATGGCAGTTTCACCTCATGCGCCAAGCACAAGTTTCACATACTCGGGCGCTTACGCTGAGAGCTTACGTGGTATTTAAGGATTTTGAGGGTCTTGTAGCTCTGGACTCGGGGGTGAAATTCATCCAGTGTACTTAGCAGTTTTTTCCACAGCTCCTCTACAGCACTTGCCTTCTGAGGATACAAAGTGATTTGCAAACATTAATTAATTCTCATAAAGCCCTGTGAGGCAGATAAGTGTTAAGTATCCCTGTGTTAGTACATACGAGCAACATGAGACCTGAGTGCCTTAAGATCCACACTGTTCTCTCTGTTCACTCCCAAAAAGGAATATGGGCCTTGGGGCAGAGGAAATACCCTTATTTTCCTTCGTCATTCTCTTGATTTCCTTGGACCCTCTGGAGTCCTTCGAGGGTAGCAGGGATGAGGCTGAGACTCGGGCTGCAGCGTGTGGAATTCAAGCTAGGCAGGTGGAAAAGCGAGGGAGCCTGGTTGTATTTGCGGCTGGTCTCCTGGGGAAAGCAAGACGTGTCTCTGCAGCCTGTGGGTTCCTTGCCCTATGCTCGAGCACCCCTTTAGACCGGCAGCTTGGGCTGCTGATGTAGAAAACACTCCTCAAAGTGCCTGTGGGCTACCAAGAGCAACAGAGCCAGATGGCAAGCAGTGGAAGAGGAACTGGTGGACATAAGCCACCGATGTGCATCTTCAGGCCGGACAGCCAACCACAGCCTGGGTTGCATCACAATGAGCGTGGCCAGCAGATCAAGAGAGGTGATTCTGCCCCTCTACTGTGCTCTGGTGAGACCTTACCTGGAGTGCATCCAGCTCTGGAGCCCTCAGCACAAGAAGGACTTGGATGTGCTGGAGCAGATATAGGGGAGGGCCACAAAAATGATCAAAGGGCTGGAGCACCTCTCCTATGAGGACAGGCTGAGAGACTTGGGCTTGTTCAGCCTGAAGGAAGGCTCCAGGGAGACCTTATAGCAGACTTCCAGTACCTGAAAGGTGTCTGTAAGAAAGCTAGGAAGAACTGTTCCCAAGGGCATGTAGTGACAGGATGAGGGGTGATGGTTTTAAATTAGAAATGGGAAGATTTAGGTTGTCTACTAGGAAAAAAATCTTCAGTATGGGGGTGGTAGTTCAGTGGAACAGGTTGATTAGAGAGGTGGTGGAGGCTCCGTCCCTGGAGATATTCTAGATCAGGCTTGATGGGGCTCTGAGCAACCTGATCTAGTGAAGATGTCCCTGCTTACTGCAGGGGGTTGGACTAGGTGGCCTTCAAACGTCCCTTCTGACCTACCACATACTCTGATTCTCTGAATTACTCTAAGGAACAGCTCCTGCTGAATGTTCCCCATTTCCCAGAAGAAAAATGTAGTCTTGGATGATCCAAATATTAGTGGTTTTTCTCTGTGTAGGGTTAGTGAGGTGAGGGAAAACAGAGCCTACAGTGACTTTCCCAGTTTGCTATTAACCTAAGAACAATTTATAGCATGGCAACCAGTAGTGCTGGAAATGGAACCTTGACCAAGGGCTAATGGCAGCTTGATGGGACCCCTTAAAGTAGCCAAAGTATTTTCATTCTAACAATACTGGGTGAGAGACATTGTTCTCCAGATTTCGAGATGGAGTAGATGTAAGACCAGCTGAATGCTTTTCTCAATGCCTTCTAAGAAATGCATCAGCAGCTACATCCCTCCCCAGCCCTCCGTGCACAGCTCTAATTATGGTACCCATCAGACCTACCAGTCCCTTTTAAGACATAAAAATCAGACTGATTCTCTGGTTTCAAACACAGTGAGTTCAAATTTGTGATGTAAATGCTAAAAAAAAGATATCAAAATGAGAGGCATGCTAGGTCTGCACCAGCCAAACTTCTACCGTTATCTTAACAAGACTGTAGTCTTTGGGCATTGTTTCTATTTCTATTGTGCCAGAAGATTTTATTCCTTAGTTTGAGGGTTCGCCCTGAATGGGGGAGGGAAACGTTGCTATCACTATGGAAAAGAAACATTTCTTTCTGGCATATTAAGCATTAAGAGGATTATGTAAAGGCAAGGCATTTCACAGGAGATGTTCTTAATATAGCTTTGACCATGAACCCATGACCCTCCAGAAAATTTAGGAGAGTTAAAAAACCCTATTGCTTTGACAATCTTCTCATTTAAAAAAATCTTCTTGTAAAAAGATCAAGGAATTCATCCACTGTTATTTACAGAAAATTCAACCTTTCCTGCTTAAAATCATGAGTCATTTAATGTCACATCTGTGGAATATCTGAGGCAGATGCCACTAATCCAAGTCATTTCGCAAATTCCAATTTGATTTGGATTACAACCTACAGCTAAGTCGATGAATAGTATACACTGTACATGCGTTAAGGCTGGTGACTACTAAAGTCTCTTGGGTAGAGAAACTAAGCACAGATTAGCCAGGTCTAAGTACATGTCCTCGTCTAGGGAAAAAAAGGATATCCTGACATTTCAGTGATGTAGATTTGAATCAGTAGCCATGAAAAGATGGTTGAAGATTTGTATTACAAAAGAGATACTATGGCACAGTCCCAAAGGTGCATTTCTTATAAATTAATTAGCTGCACAAATTATTTTGATAACAGTTACTGCACTTCTGAGGTGATATGGCTGCTCAGTGATGAGTATTTGATGATCAATGGTAGGCACTAGTAATATCTTTCATGCTGAGTGACTTTTATTACTATTTAGATTTACAGTATATACATCCATGTTTGTATCTACACTTAGGGCTGGATCTGCTTACGTCCTGTTCCTAAGGTCCTCCGTTCACTATCATGTCTTCCTTTGGAGCCCTGGGATATTTGGATAGAAGAAGCAGGGAAACAAGGGGCAGGGGTACCCTGCCAAGTGACAAGGAGGACTATGCTTGGCTTTTGGCCACGCCTGGACCTCTGCATGTGCTTTGTTCTTACCTGCCATTCATGCCACCATGGAAAACTATAAGGGATTAAGGCCGAGGGGTCTGTATGGCCTTGCTGTCTGTGAGGATCCTACAGGCTGCTCTGTGTTTGCTGCATCTACCTGCAATACATGGTTCCTTTGGATGCATTCCCATTGCTCTACCAACCCTGACTGGTTCAGAAGCCTCCCTTTGTAAGCAAACCTCTCCCTCCAGACGTAATACTTCTCCCTACTTTCACAAAATGGACCTGAACTTTGCTATGGAATGAAGAAGCCTGCGTGTTCCTGGACTTTACTACAGCCTGAATAGCATAAGTAAGTGTCATTCATGGAACCCCAAGAAGGAAGGTCTCCTCTGGTCCCACCCAGAACACAGAGAGCACCTTTGACTCATGGTGAAGTGCCTAAGACAATCAGGTCATAACATGGAGCATGTGCCTAACGGGAGAAGACCTAAAAGCCACATGTGCTTTTCCAGACCAGGCCCTAAGAAGATGAAATGAAGTATTTGTTGTCACCATCCACATTCAGTGATCTGAACAGCAGCAACCACACACAGCAAATAGTTTGCATGGAAGGTCCTAAACGACCTCTCCAAAACCAGTAGGGTTGCAAGAAAAACCCTCATGGAGAGAAGCCCAAAAACCTCTAATCTGTATATATGTATGCCCAGTTGGTTTAAATGGCTGCTATTTCATCCTGTTACACCACCAGAAGTTAAGGCTCAGCATGCTTGCTCATCAAACAACATGGATGACGCCAGCACATAAACTGAAGACCAGCGTGTTTTTCCATGAAAGTGATGGGTATTTTAGCTGGAAAAATTCAGTATGAGAACAATGCACAAGAAAGGACAATCATCTACAAGAGATCCTTAGTACTTGGAAATGTTACCACAGGACAGCATTAATTCTTGCATTTCTTTGAAGTTTCTTGACATATTACATCCATACAAAGAGTTCATCGTGGTTAAGAAAAATATCCCGATCTTAATAAAATAAACATGCTTCAAAGTTCCATACTTGAAACTCAAATGCCACGTGTGCAATAAAACTAAACTCCATTTAAGGCAAGTAATATTATGTCACTTCTACAATTCCTCAACATCAAATAGCAGTAAGGTCTCCCAACCCCCAAAACTTGTCTGAAGATAAACCTCATAGGCACCATCAAAGAAAACAGGAAGCTAAGCTGATTGGGATTTCCCTTTCCTGATCTGAGGAGATATCCCATAGTACCTTCATATGGTATCGAAGCAGTTGACGGAATTGGTTGCTACTAGTCTAGTAAATCATGGCAGGCTTCCACAGCGAAAGATCAGGCAAGTAGTAAACAGAAAGGCACCGATCAAGTTCTCCATGATACGTGTGACCAAACAAATTGTGTTCCTTCTGGGGTGGGCAACAGATAGATTTAAGAGTGAAGGGATCACTCAGATGATGTGTATTTTTTCATTCAAAGGCAGGTCCATGTTCACTCTTAAAGCCAGACACACTGCAACACTCAAGCCTGTGCTAAGAGGTGACCACAGCCTGGGCTCAGGACTTCTCTTTTGAGGGCAAGTATCTGAGCACCAATGGCCCCATAAATATTGGCCCAGAATGGCTTGGGGCTGAGCAGTTCCTTGGTAGCTCCCACTGAGACGCTTCAGAAAACCGAGTGAATGCTCTGAGCTATGGCTGAAGTTATGGTAAACAGCCTCAACAAAAAGAAATGCATGTATGTGTAGCTTGGTGTGCTCTCAAGCTTGCTCTTTATCACAGAGAACATTCAGCCTGTGTTACCCAAGGTGTTTCACTGAGAAAACATGCTGCAGTGTTTGGTATCTTGTTGTGAAAATGCAGCTCTTCAAAAATGGTAAAAGGAAAAAAAAAGGCAGCAAAGACCAGCCAATCAATCATCCACATCTGTGGCTACTACTTGTATCTTCTATTGAAAGAGTCTTTCCTTAAGACATAAATAAATTAATTAGAAAACAGCAACCAAAGGGTCCAACCAGTGACTCAGACAAGTCCACTGGAAGTCACTAGAGGTGCTGACTTGAGTAAAGGCTGAAAACCTGGATGCAAAAAAAAATTGTGTTTCCAATAGAGAAAACGAAAATGTGTGAAAACCACTGAAAATGAAGAAAAGTGTGCTGAATGTGAGCACAGTTGATATGACCTCAGCTGACCCAAATTAAACTGCAATTATTGCGGGATTAATTCTTCTGGCATGAAAAACAGCCTGTCAACAGGAACTGAAAACATCCCATAAATCAAGAAACGTTAAAGCCTAGGAGAGGATTACGCGTGAAGAGTGAGAGGATTATGAGAGGGAGCAGTTCTTAGCCTGATGAGCAGCAAACTTCGCTTCCCAGATAAAGGAAATGGCATGTAATGCTCCCACACAGGCTAGAAGAAAGTGCTCCAAGCTTCTGCTAGACCAGAAAGATACGAAAGTCAACATCTGTGGGAGGAAGCCTTCCCATGCAAAGCCAACCACTGGTACAGGTTTCTCTCTGCTTCTCTGTGTGTACTGCAGCTGAAATTAACATGTTTTCCTTACTAAGTGGATAGTAGTTTGCCATAGCTTTTCATTTATCAGTGTGCTGTCAGTAGCAGAATGCAATTTTCCACCATCTCTTTTAAGTTCTGGTTATGAGAGTATCTGTTTTCAGGTTTTTCGCTTGATACCATAGGTTATACTGTTGGTGAGGTGCTGACCAAGAGATAAAGTTATTTCAAAAGACAGGAGATAAAGGAACGCATGCAATTTGTTGAAACTTATTGCACATGAAGGAATGCCGTCTTTCTCCAACTTAACGAGGACTGCTCGACTCCTCTGCGTGCCCCGGTGGGGAAGTAACAGCGAGATGGCACACTGATATTGAAACTTCGGTGACGTGTCCATGCTCGCAGTGAAAGTTCTCCACGCCTGTGACTTGCCCTCATTCATTCCAGTTCAGGAAAGCCCTCGTGTATGTGCTTAAGCTCTGCTGAAGCCGACGGGATTTAAGTTAAGCTTAAAGTTAAGAACCTGTTGAGGGCTTTCCTGAAGAGGGATCTGTGCTTATTGCACTTGGTACAATCAACCCATGAGATTTTAGTTTCTGAGTTTTCCAGCACGAGAATAGAAAGGGTAATTTTTGTGCATTCAGATCAGTTCCTCCTAACGTTTGTAGTGTATGGAAGTGTTTGGAGAGCGGTACGGAATAGTTCATTCCGAAGAGGCATCATCGTATATTGTACGTATGCACACACACACGTCTACGCTCAGAAAGAATTATTCTCAGTAGTGAAGAAAATATTCACCTTTGTTTGGGTCAATGCTGTGGTTGACTATTTCTGTAGCACAGTGTCCAGAATAACTGAACTATCCACGGAAGGTATACTGTCCACGTGAACGGCACGCCGTCATTATGACAAGTGAGCACTATTCCGCACCCAGTGAAGTCCTTGTTGAGTGTACTGAACTAAATGCTCCATACTGCTGTGCAAGGTGATAGGTCCCATCAATGCATCCAAGTCGTTAAAAAAATCTACAGGGGAAAAAAAAGATTCGGCGTCAGAAGAGTGAAGCTGTATTTGCTCCTTGTCACCCTTTAACAGATTTTATTCTCTTGAAAATTGAGTCAGGCTGAACATTTCATGGGAATGAAAGTTTAGTGCTGGTGAGATTAATTTTAAAGCCCTGTGGTTCATGATATCACAGGCTGATGCACAACAATTCTTTTCTTTTTCGAGAACAAAACAGCGAGATCTTCGGCTTTGCTTTTCATTAATTTCCACTGAATCTTGATAAAGCAAACAGGTGCCGGGCAAGATTTATTTTGAGATTAGGGACAACTAAAACTCTACACACCAGCATCTATCTATACATATACTAGATAATAAGCTACTGTGACAGAGAAGTTGAGGTCTGTACAAAGTGGTCAGCCCAGCCCAAGGGTAATTTGGCTAATGAGCCACTAGGGACTTAATTCGGTTGCCTACTTAGAGGCATGTAGCGCCCATTTGAGATGCTGCCAGGCAGATGCAGCCTGGACTGGCAGATCTAACAGAGGATATACAGGAGAGTGGCAGTGTAGGCAAGCAAACCTCACAGGCCGTTTGGCAGCTATGGTTAGGCAGCCGGGTCGTGTCCCTGTCTCTTCTCCAGGATGAACTGAACTCTGATGTTTGTACTGAACTGAGCTCCATCAAGTGCCACAGGAGATTAGTCCCCACAACTCGGATATATACACTTAGGCGTCCTCATTTTGATTTGAATCCTGCCCATGCCCCTGCCTTAAATATATAAATTAGCCCGAGAACTAATGAATAGTTTCTCGTCAAGTCAAATGCTCAGGCGCTTGCTCGTGGAAGCCAGATCAGCTGAGAGAAGTTTGCTCTGAAGATGGAGTGAGGCACCTCGTTCCCATCTGTGTCTGCTCGGATGTGGGGAGAGCCAGGAGCTGTTCATTCCTTCTGCAGAAAGGAAGTGTGCTCCTGCTTTTTGACATGGTCTGGCTAAACGCATCCCATCCAGCTCCATTGGGGAGCAGGAGGCTGCCTTGCATCCCACAAATGTTCCTCTCCAGAATGGCACAGATGACAATGAACGCTACCCTTAAATGCTTGTTGGAGGAGGGCCATGAAGATGATCAGGGAGGCTGGAGCACCTCTCCTATGAAGACAGGCTGACAGAGTTGGGTTTGTTCAGCTTGGAGGAAAAGAGGCTCTGGGGACATTTTACAGCAGCCTTCCAGTACCTAAAGGGGCCTACAGGAAAGCTGGGGAGGGGTGTTTATCAAGGAGTGCAGACACAGGACAATGGCTTTAAACTGAAGGAGGGCAGGTTTGGGTTAGATATTCGGAAGAAATTCCTCCCCGTGAGGGTGGTGAGGCCCTGGCACAGGCTGCCCAGAGAAGCTGTGGCTGCCCCCTCCCTGGCGGTGTCCAAGGCCAGGTTGGATAGAGCTCTGGGCAGCCTGGTCTGGTGGAGCGTGGTGCCTGGGTGTCCTCAGACTGTTTTTCTATGTTTTCATGTGTGTGGCCTGTCTGTCACCAGTCCTGACCAGCCAAAAAAAGAAAAAAAATCAAATGTTTCTGAGTGAGGCAGCTCTCAAAATTGCATTTTTAGGCCATTTTGGAACAGACTAGGAGCAGACTCAAGAAAAAAGAAAAATCACCTCTTCAGTTCTATTTTGCATTTCTATAAAAATAGTTATTTTCCTGATCAAAATCATGTGACAGTCTCTAGAGAAGTCCATTGCCTTGACTCGCTCACCTTTATTTTCCTTGACCAGGTTGTCAGCCATCTCCCAGTAGTCATAGCTGTGCAGGATGCTGTTGGTGATGCTGACGTGGTTGGCGGCCATCTGGTGAATGCGCTGTGGGATGCTGATGATAGGAGATGGAGAAGGGGCCCCTGTGCTCCCCTGGGATCCTACAGAGCTGACTGGAGAAGGGCTAGGGGACATAGGCGATGGAGTTCCTGTGCTCCTGGAAACAGATATCAATACAGTTACTACAGTTACTTAAAAGACACTGGGATTAAAAACACGAGAGCTTTATAACATGCTCAGGTAAGAAAAGAAAGTTTCTCCCTGCCAATCTGATGTAAGCTTCTGTGCAACTTACTTTCCACTGGCACCCCAAGGAGATGGGTTCTGGGCAGCTTTCGATGAATTCTGTGAAGGAAAAAATAATTCGCAATGCTTGTAATTTAACTAAGACTATGAAATGCAGAGTATTAACCAGTATAAAAGTAAAGAAATATAAAGAAAAAAATTACACAAATAGAAGAATTCAAGTTTCACAATGCAGTGAACCCACTCAGACCAGTTTTCTGTTGTGATGAAGCAGCGCTGCAGCCCAGACTCCAATCACAGTCTATTAAACACCCTGGGAGGGGGGCTTACTGTGAAAACATGTTAGTTGAAGCTGAAACCTTTCACAGAAACGCTGGGAGGTCAGACAACATGCTGAAAGGACTCTTTGTGAGGTTTAAGCTGGAATGTCTTCTGATGGAGAATCCCCAGAAGAATCTCCTCCCGCTCTTCTGTCTCCAAAGACAAATGTCATTCCTCTAACCCCTGCGTGGCTGACTGCAGGGATGTGAACCCAAGGCTCCCTGCACTCAGGTGGGTGTGTGAACCACCAGGCTCAAGAACCTCTCTTGCAATTTCTCCTCTTGGAGCTGTTTCCCTTGGTCTGAACATGGCAGTTTTCACAGGGCCAGAGAGACTGCCCTCAAAGGCTGCTGGTATGTCTAGTTGAAGAGTTCCTCGGGAGTCCCCAGGATGGGGAATTACATCATTTAGTGTGATCTCTTGTATATCTTCAGTCATTAAGACTTTGTTACACAGTGCTTAGGCGAAAGAATTCTATTGCTTGAGGAGAGACTGTCCCATACAAGCACTACATTTGCAGAGCTGGAGAAATTCAGGTGTCCACAATAATGGAAACTGAATAGCTAAATGATTAGTAGTGAATCTGCAAGAGCTGGTGGGAATTTACTGTCAGGTTCCTGTCCGTTCGACTCGTGTAAAACTGCCCTCTCCTAAATGCAGTGACCGACCTAATCGGGGCCTGTGAGAAAGCAGGATGTAAAAACCAGAGGTCTAAGAAACAAAACTTTTGTTGACCATCCTTCATATTCAGCAATGGCCAATCTATGGTTCTTCAGAGGAAAGTGGTCTCCTCACACCTTGCCCTGGTACCTGCAGATAATTGTGTGCTGGAGAACAGACCTTCCTTCTTGACAACCAGGGGAGACCAAGTGAAGTCCTGCAGCTTGGGATCTGTTTAAATGTGTGGCTGCAGGTGTTGCACACTGCAGGAGTTACAGGCATTAACAGCAGTATAAAAACTTTCGGTGTCCCATGGCTTAGGAAGGAAAAATTATAAACAAGGGGCTTCAGGGCTTCGGAGTTATTAAGGCCCGTTGTAACTCCTCAGGACACTCAGTCTGCAATTTCCCTTTCCCATCAAATGAGGAGGTTTTACCAGGTCAACTAATTTTAAAAGGCTATTTTATTTTTGTCTTTTAAAAGTGATAGCTAGTCATACAGAAATCCTAAGACACTATTTATCTTCCTTGTTCTACAGCATCCTGTTCTAATGTTAGCAGGTCTTGCAGTTACAAAAACAAATTTCATTTCAGGGTTTCAAGATTGAATTTTCTTAACTTCAGTGGTAGCTTTGGTCCAACACCAGCAAAACCACACATCACCTAGATTATCACTCTGTTTCCATACAAATAATGATCACATCCTCTCTTAACCTGTTCTGCAGTAAGCTGAGCACATCTCCCGAGCCTCTCTTCAAAAAGTTTGTTTTCTTGGTTTTGATGTGTCCTCTGAACTGCCCCTTGCCTCATGCACACACCAACACTGGATGTGTTTTAGCGGCGACACCCATCAGCGCGGTCTGTGCCCTGACATTTTTGTCACTGGGCCTTCTGTGTCCCAGGCAAGTGATATGAAACGAGCTTTGGGGTCTCACATGGGGGATTCTTCAATTTACTGTTTTGTTTTCAGGAAAAATGAAAGGAAAAAATAATAGTTCTCCTTTACCATCCTAAATACAAGCAGCCTGGGCATTTGCTCTTATTGAAAAGTTTCTTTTCCTTTTCTTTACTTTTCTTAGCTGCCTCAGAGCCACGGGCCTTCATCTTTCTCGTGTGATGGAAACTGATTATGTGTTACTTGCTTACAGAGTTGGAGGCAGGTAAACATAAAAAACGAAGTGGAGCCAAAGACACTTCTGCTGTAAACGTAATGAGCCTCCACCTTACTTTACAGCTCCCCACACCTTCTTCCCCAGATTTCCGATATATTATTCCAGCCTCCTCTCAGTTCTGCATCAGGAAGGTGGAGCGAGGATTCAAAAGAGTGCAATGCTGTAAGGGACCATCTCTCATCCCACTTTACTTACTGCTGCCCATTCTCATGGGTTTTTTTATGCTCTCAAATGTGTCTGGCCCCTGAGTATCTGTGGCTTCTCTCTAATTCTCTGCTGTGCTAATTTTTTTTCCATAATGGAAATAAAATACTTAAAAGGAGATTTAAATAATATTTTTTTTTCTTTTTGAAAAGAAAACTGTGCCTAATTTTCCTTGCGAATGGTTGTGACAAGGTTTAAAATCTTTCTTTGATTGATAATACATGTGGAAGTTGTTAATGCAGTCAGCATTTCACGTCACTTGGTTTTGAAAGCTTTTAGATACCAAATATGAAATGAGTGGAGAATTGGCTTGTTTTCCACTGAAAATTATAGAAAATGGATTTTTTTCCCCCCATTTTTACTTTTAAAGGTGAGAATATTTCCTAATGCGAAACTACGCTATCATTATATCAGCAGGAGCTCTGCAAAAAACCAAGCTCATCTTGGCTAGAGCAGAGTATAAGTCCATTTTATGTTTGCTGTGAAACAGTTTCTGTCTGCTAGTAGGAGACATTTTACATGGTTGAGAGCCTGACCATCCTGTTCTTAATGCAGGTATTCTCTGAACTGGTAAAGAAAAATAAAGTGCTCTAATAGGCACATATTTCTTTCCCCTGAAATCAAGCCATTGTTAGAGAAACATAACATGTTGAATTATATATTGCTAAATTTTTAGAAGCAATTACAGTGACTTCCATTTCAGTTTGACAATAACTGATCTGTCAATTTCCTTCAGTGTCTTCATGTGTTCAGAATCTGGTCATGAGCTTGTATTTTAATTTTTTATTAATGCAATGTCAAAGGATGGATGTTTTTCATTTCAAGGCACTTCCCTCTGCAAAAAAAAAACAACAAACCCAACTCTACAGATGAGCCCTGTGTTCAAAGACAAATGGCTGTTCAGGTCCCCCAAAGTAGTTGGTCTTAAAGCACTCGTTTGTTCATATTTTATTTTTTTTAAGTTAGAAAGATGAAGGCTAATTTTGTGTTTGTAGATCAAATGCTAACTGGACTGACTGCTGGGTGGGCTCTACCTGAAAGGGCTTGATCCTGAGATTCTTTCCAGATAAAGGCTGCCTATCAAAAAAAAACCTGTACTAAAATACCATGACTGACTTCCTGTCCTACTCCAATAACCAGGGTTTGGATCTGGCAGGCAGTAGACAACAGAAGCAGCAGCAGGCAAAGTAAAGCAGGAAGGGGAAGCCAACAGAGCTGTGTCAAGTACATGCTTTTTTATTATTATTTCTTGTTGTAAATGCAAAGGAAGCCTTTTGGGATATCTTATCCTGGGACTTTATTACATGGCAGGTGGTTTGGTTGCCCTCTGATGCTTTCATACAACTCCCGCTGAAGTCATTGTGGGCTCTTTGCCAGTTCTTTGGGTAAGAACAGGCCCCACTGCACTGTCCTGCCTAGCGATGCTGCCAAGTGGAAGCCCTACAGCTGAAGATTTATCTAGATCAAAGTCTTCAATTCACAGGTAGTCTACTGGGAAGTGTAATCCTGGAGGGGATTCCTGGAGAAAAGTCATAGAATCACAGACTGGTTTGGGTTGGAAAGAGCCTAAAAAACAATTTAGTTCCAACCCCCTGCCACAGACAGGGACACCCTCCACCAGACCAGGTTGTCCAAAGCCCCATCAAACTTGCCCTGGGCACTTTCATTTTGGAATCTGCTAAATATATTCACAACAGAGCTGGATACCACTGGACAATTGACTAAGAATCATCTGAAAACACCTGGTACAATAAATTTCTCATCCTTCATGAAGGGAAGTGATTTGCCTATTGGAGGGAGGGGACAACAGAACTGACTAGAGATCAGGTGTTGCCGTGGGAGACTATGGCAAGACTCCAACTGACTTCTTAGGGGAATAATCCCAGCACAGCTCCCGTTTTAGTCAGAAGTTGTGATTCCTGTAATGACACACTGATTACAAAACATGTAATAAAGAATGTACCTTGAAGTACTCAATAAGCGCTTTTGAATACTTGACTGCATGGTCTCTCTTGAGTCGAAACATCCTCCAGTACAGAAGAGCCAGGCACCGGTAACTAGAACAAAAGGAAGAACAGAAGATAAAGCATGACTCCTCAGCAGTAATTCAAATTAAATACCTTAAATTCTCAAACTAACACCAAGTGGAAGGCTGATGGCACCTTGCTTACTGTTATTATTACTATTTGCTTACAATACTTCACACTTTTGTGAGCAAGACTGGTTATTATAGCTGGAACAGGTCACGCTGACAAATGCTGCCAGAGAGGTAGTAAATAAACCCTGCTCTGTAGGGCTTGCAGGGTTGGGTGTTCCCAGGACTGTGACTCAAAGTTTGTATGTTTGTCCAAAGGCCGCTCTCACAAAAAGATCATTCCAGGCCTGGAACCCAACATACTTTTTTTTTTTCTTTAAAAAAAAATTAATTTCTTGCTGTAAATGCAAAAGCGGCCTTTTGGGATGTCTTACGCTGGGAATTTACTGCAGCAGGGTGGATGGGGTCTGTGTAATGAACAAGTCATCCCAGACGTACACCCAGGGGTCTCTTCCACCAGCTGGAGATAGCTGGGAAACAGGGAAACCTTGGACCTAATGTCCAAGCTCCCTTGTGGACTTCTGAACATAGACGGTATCAGAGCCTGGAGGCTGTTCCTAGGCCTCATCTGTTTCACAGAGGAAACCAGTCATGGGCTGAAAAAAACCTCAGTGTGCCATGATGGGACTGTCTGCCCTCGCACTCGTTAGTCTGCAGAGTGCTGCACACCTTTAATGCTACGTAATCAAATGAGAGTAATAGCTATTAGCTAAAATTATACATCACAGTAAGTGATGATCAACGTTCAGGACACACAACCCCTTTTCTTCACTTTTGGCTTTGAGTGCACCAATCTATTTTCCACATGAAGACTCACCACAACATCTTTCTAGAAAGCGTTTTGATCGGTGCGTGGGGGATCGCCCCACATCCACAGAGCCTGTGAAGCCAAAACCTGGTGTGTATTGTTTTTCTTCAGCAGTGGAGGCCTTATTTTAACAGCCATAGTTCGTCTTGGAGACGACCTGAAGCGCCAGGAGGAGGCCGAGCTGGAAGCGCAGAGTGCTTACCATCCGCACACGCCCAAGAGCTGCCCAAACCTCAGCGACCCGCTCAAACTGGGAAATGACTCTTGCAAAAAAAACCCGGTCCCGGCCGGGGTTCCTCAAGGGCCTTGGCTCCAGTCCTCAAGGCAGAAGGTGAATTCCCGCTTTTGGCCGCTGGAGGACAGTGTCTCCTCAGGAGACGCGGAGCCGGCTGAGGCGGCTACCTGGCAGCCAGCCCGGCGGGCGGTGGGCGGGAGCAGCCAGGGGATGCGGCGGCCTCGCAGCAGCCGCTGTAACTCTGGCTCTGTCACCTTCACAGGTACAGCGTGTATGCAAATGGCGTCAGCTCATCTGCTGGCTGGCAGGCGGTGAGTTAGGACTGCAATTCATTGCCCGGAGAAGGCACCGGCTGCTTCCCCTCGCTCTGACCTTTCTGCTCAGACGCGGCGGGTCCGTGAATTCTGGATGCGGTTCCGTACACAGGGAAGCGCTCCGGCAGTTCTGAGGGACCCTTTGTAATATGGCTTTTGATTTGGTTTGATTTGATTATTTGATTTTAAACCGGTTTTTAGTCGTTTTCGAGCGTGGGTTTTTTTCCAAGCAATTGCTGGGAGTGCGTTCCGTGCTGCTCCTGGCAGCATGGCAAACCCGTGACAAAGAAAGGGCATAGGGAAAAAACCTGCCTTTCTGGATATCTTGTTGTCTTCTTTTTTTTTTTTATATACAAATGCTTAATTAGGACTCCTTATTTATGGAGGCTAAAGATGCAGTTAATTCTGATTTTTAACAGATGGTTAATAGATGTTAAAAACACACTCGCTGATTGTAAATGTCCACTTACTGAGAATCAGTAACCATGTAATAGGTATTTTATGTATTAACTCCATAGATATTAAATTAAAATTTGATTTTAATACTGCTAATTTTTTTACTAGCGATCAGCAACCTCGTACAGAATCTAAGGTGCGTGCATATGTATCTAGAAATCCCAACTTAGAAGGTAATCCAAGAGGATTGGTTATCACCCTCACTGTATCTCCCTTCATATAACGTAGATATAATTTATGATTATCGAGCCTAAAATATCAGCCCCAAAAGAAATTGCTGAGCTATTGGTACAAAAGTTCATCACTCATAAAAACAACAAACCATCAGGCATTTAAAAATTAATTATGCTGACGTACCATAGCTGACCTGTCACAGTCAATAAGTATGAATTGCTTATTTACAGATGCGGAATGCAGACCTGGTGCAGAGATACAAGGCTGGACCTTCACAGAGCAGAAAGTATTCTCTTAATTTCAACAGACAACATAACCTTATCTGGCTGGGCCCAGCATCTGATTTACAAGGACTGGCTCAGTGCAGAAAAGGAGCCTTTTGAGGAAATCTCGATCTACTAACCATAATGCTGCCAGCTGCTTGTCTTCTGGCGTGGCGTTGGGGCCCGAGTGGGTTTTTAGTCTCACTGCATACCTTGAGAAAAAGGGAAAAAAACCAATGTGAGTTAACTGAGACAGCTTTATATTACTGACCACAGAGCTGAGCTGGCCACTGTCATTTGCTCTGCCCCCCTTGTACACATTTGCTCAGGTTTTTCCGGTTGTGTTTCAGAGCTAGTTAGCCACTAATGGTGCCTCCCCGCACTCTTCAAACATCAGTAACTCCGCTGAGCATCCGTCAGTCTGGAGGGGAGCCTAGCTGGCAAGGTGTTGCTGTCCTACCAAAATAACCTCCTCTTCTGCGGAGACCCTGGTACACAGAGTTCAGGCAGAAAGGTTTTCACAGCGTTTGAAGGAAGCTGACAACCTGCCCTGAAGCTGGTGCTGCCCTCACCCTGCCAGTCCTGAGCGTGTCTACCCAGATCTGCTCTTCCAAGCCGAGCAGAGCAGAGGGGGAACATGTGGCTCAGAGCTATTTTTGCTCATATGACATTACATTCAAATTCTATAAATATTAAACATCCACAGAGGTAGTGGTGCTGTTTCAAGAGTGTATGTGCCATGCGATCACAAATTAGTTTCTGGAAATCTCAGCTTCCAGCTGAACAGCTGAACAACGGACAAGGTTAGGACAACACACAGCAGTTCTGGGCTCACTTCCAGAAAAATACCTGTTCCCCATAATTAGCTGCTTGAGGTTTTTCTTATTTTTGCTTTCAAACTTTAATCCTGATACCTGTGTGAAGATTCAGTATGAATGTTTTGTTTCAACAGCCATAACTAATAAACCACTTGTTTTTCCGAGCTGCAGCAAGTGAGATCAACAGCATGCCAGGCTATGGCACACCCACAGCTACACACTTTACTGAAAACTATGGATCTGCAAGCAAAATTAATTTCCAGAGCTAGGAGCACATATCTGATACCACGAGAAAAGATGGGGTGGGCAAAGAGCAAGCTTCCTGCCCTTGGAAAAACAAAAAAAAAAAAAAAGAAAAAGAAGGGGAGAATTGCAGACATGGTGTTTTGGGTTTGCGTGACAAGGTTTGGGTAGTGGTGGGGGAGCTGCAGGTGTGGCTTCTGTGAGGAGCTGATAGGAGCTTTCCCTTAGGTCTGACAGAGCCAATGCCAGACGGCTCAAGGATGGACCTGCTGCTGACCAAGTCTGAGCCAGTATCAGTGGTGGATGTAGCACCTCTGTGATAACATATTTAAGAAGCAAAAATAAAAAAAACACAAGCAGCTCCTTTTTGCCAACGGAGAAGGGCATGAGAAGGTGTAGGAAACTTTGCAGACACCAAGGTCAGTGAAGAAGTGGGGGAGGTGGCAGTCCAGGCACCAGAGGAGAGATTCCTCTGCAGCCCATGGGAGATATTTGAAGTAGAGATTCCCCTGTAGCTCATGGAGGATCCCATTGGGGAGCAGGTGGAGACACCTGAAGGACATTGTGACCTGGTGGGAAGCCTGTGTTGGAGCAAGCTTCTGGCAGGACCTGCCCATGTAGAGAGGAACTCATATTGAAGCACGTTAGCTGGGGGCAATTGTGACCCCATGGAGTACCGTGCTGGAGCAGTCTGATCTTGATGATCTGCACCCCATTGAAGCCACGCTGGGACAGTTTGTGAAGAACTGAAGCCCCCGTGGGAAGGAGACACATTGGACAAGTTCATGGAGAACTGTGAGAGCCCACATTGGAGCAGGGGAAGAGTGTGAGGTGTCCTGCCCCTGAGGAGGAAGGAGTGTCAGGGACAAACCACGATGAACTGACTGCAACCCCCATTCTCCATTCCCCTGTGCTGCTTGGAGGGGAGAGAATTCAGAAATTAAGTTGACCCCAGGAAGAAAAGAGGGGTAGGGGGAGGTGTTTTAAAATATGGTTTTATTTCTCATTATCTTATTCTGTTTTGATTGGGTAATAAATTAGATGCATTTTTTTTTCTGTGTTGAGTCTGTTTCGCCTGTGATGCTAATTACTGAATGATCTCTCCCTGTCCTTATCTTGACCTGTAAGCCACTCATATCTTCTCTCCCCTGTCCAGCTGAGGAGGGGAGCAGCTTCGGTGGACTTCTGGCCTCCAGCAAGGGCCAACTCACCACACATGGGACGTACTATTCTCTTACCAAAAATAATATTTGATTTTGTTTAATAACCTTCCAGTTAGGAAGCTGGCCTCAGACCTCTGAAATGCATGAGAAGACAGCCCTAAGTGGAGTAAAACGCCAGTGGAATTGTTAACATGCGCAGAAATCATTGCATCGAATTACGTCCAAAAGAACGCGATTGTTTTAGAAGCTTTGCTCCATTATGACTAAGATTAAAAATTAAAATGTTTTACTTCATGTCAACTTAATCCTGACAATTGCTGTGTTATTGGCTGTCCTGAGGAATGATGTCAGTGACAGTGCAGCTTTCCCTGCTAGTGTGGCTGGGCTCGCTCTCTGTCAGAGAGAGTCGCTCAGCTGCTCGGGTGAGTTTGACCTTTGTGTTCTCTACTGACACTGTCAAAAATGTTAGCTATTAGTAGCAACTATAAAGGATGAAAGGACATAAGAGACAAACTTTCGTCACTGGGACTGAGGATGGGACTGAATTTGTGACAGTCCTGTTTGGAGAGCCATGAAGCAGGCCCCTCGGTTCCAGAAGGATATAGAACTCCTTGAAAGAGCCCAGCACAGGGCCACCAAGATGATGGAGTGGAACATCTTCCTTATGAGGACAGGCTGAGGGAGTTGGGGCTCTTTAGCTTGGAGAAGAGGAGACTGAGGGGTGACCTCACAAATGTTTATAAATATGTTAAGGGTGAGTGTCAGGAGGATGGACCCAGGCTCTTCTCGGTGATGGACAGTGACAGAACAAGGGGAAATGGTTCCAAACTGGAACATAGGAAGTTCCATCTTAATATAAACAGGAACATTTTCACTGTGAGGGTGACAGATCACTTGCACAGGCTGCCCAGGGAGGTTGTGGAGTCTCCTTCTCTGGAGACATTCAAGACCAATCTGGACGCGTTCCTGTGTGATTTAATCTAGGTGATCCTGCTTGGGCAGGGGGTTGAACTAGATGATCTTTCAAGGTCCCTTCCAACTCCTAATGTTCTGTGATTCTGTGATGTCATTGTCCATTTCAGTGTCATTGTTCACATCTTTCAGGTTCAGGTAACCATTAAGTTTCAGTCTGAAATGCATCGTAACGTTTTGCAAGCTACCACTCCATGACAATGGTTTGGGTTTATATATTATTACTTTATCCTTTTCAGTAGCAAGCTACTTATACCATGAGACTCTGGAATTAATTTGCAAGCAATATGAAAAGCTTTGGTTCTTTCATCATTGTTATTTTTTTGTTTGTTTGTTTTTCATTCTACAGTTTCCTGATTTAATTCCATAGAAAGCACAGAAAATACATATTCCATATGGCTGACCAGGTACTTGGGAGGACCTCACTTATCCCCTTTTACTATATCTAGGGAATTACATGATAATGTAGATGAGCATGTTTGCACAAACAGAGTAACCCCTGAGGTCATCTTTTCCCTTCCTACCTGATGAGTTCAACTGTTTCTGAATACATCGTATAAGGGGATTTAGATTCCATTGGGCCTTGTTCCATTGCATTTCCACACTCAATAAACGATAGTGCTGCTTCTGCATAATTCAGTGCCTTTCCAAACTTTTCCACCTAGAGGGAAAAAAAAAGGACACAGAGAAATAGTGTAATCATAAAGATATGGTTACATTTGATGGGATTTTTCTCAACATCAATTGTAAACTTGAGGCAAGTTGTTTCATCTTCAGAATCACAAATTTTCCTACCAGAAAGCTAAAACCCATCAAACCCTGTGCATCAGTGAAAATCATTAGACACAGAGTTCAGAGCTGAAAAAAGCTATAAAATGTTAATTGGTTCACACTCTTGTGTCCAAAGAAGGATCGGCTCTGCCTGGGACATTCCCAACAGATCTTTGTCTGAACATCCAGCTCTTCTGGTGCTGGATGTTCCATAAACTCATCACACTTTTCTTCCAGCTTTCATTAAAAAGGGTTGCACATGTATTTGCAAATGTAGTTTTTCCTCACTCATCAATGAAAGGTAATGAATATTGTGAGCTAAGGGAATCAGAAATAATACTTTGTCTACTATACCTCTTATTCAAAAGGTTAGCTATGTTCTCATGTCTTCTTTACTCCTACTGTTTTCATGGCTGTCCACATTCCCGTCTTGTCAGGAATTTGCTTTTCATACCCTCCTCCCCTTTCAGGGACTGCTCTGCTCCCTCTGCCTCTCCTGACAACCTTCTTCCTTGCCCCATTTCTTCTACTCTTTGACTCTGTGTGTGTGTGTATTTGTGTCCTTACACAGATATACATACATGTATGTCCTCCAGTGTATATGCAAATATGCACGTTATGTTCATATGCGCATGCTTACATACCACTTATCTGCTCTCAGGATTTAATTTCTGATGTGGATAGATATGAATCATACTAATACTCCCCTGTCCTGACTTCTTTTTCACAAAGGTGAAAATGGTACATAAAGCCCATTAATGGACTGGATGCATTTGGTTGAAATCTGATGCACACAGTGAAAGGTTAATGGACCTTATTCTTTTCCAAGGGATAAAGATTTTAAATAGTAACTTTGGAATGGCACACTGGCTTCAATCTATTTTAGGTTCTTATATGAGTCCCATTGCGATCATACCAGAGAACTTCACAAACTTTTTATTATATTTCTCTCCCCAGCGCTCTCCTGCGAGTGGAAGTGCTATTATCCCAATTTCACAGATGGGGGACTAAGGAGCAGAGAGGCTTAGAGTAATTTTCAGACTGTTCACTCTAAGTGCCCATACTAGGTATTGCACTACCAAAGTAGGAGGTATTGAGCCCAGCAAGGTGATTCAAAGTGCCTGGAGGCACTTTGACAGTATGGGAATTCCTCCAGCATCCCTACACAGTCAAGGAGAGAGAGGGAGTACCTACAAAGGACAATTCACAAGGTGTAAGTGAAGCCCTGGTCTGCTGAGTACAGAAGCTGAGTGTGAAGGATGTTTCTATCACATGACACTGATGGGAGGCGAGTTAAACTGTGCTTAAGTGACTTTCATGAAGGAAACTTGTGGCAGAACAGAGAATAATGCTTGCACCTCCTGTTTCTGGAAGTCTAGCATAAAAACATTTCTCTTCAGGCTGAGAATTTCCCTTGCATATTAAGTGGTTTTTTCCACTCTGTTTAAAGCAACACACTAAAACGCACCATTTGTACTTCTCTCCACAGTTCTTTCTGATTTAAGACTCACTTTAAAGTAATATGGGCCTGAATAAACCATGAAAATTGGTACTTATAAACTCAGGTAGAGTGTAAAACTCAGTGTTAGTGTCCGAAATTAAGGCCTACTCCTACATTCTGTACAGCTGAGAAAAAGAGGTGAAGAAGCAGAAGCTCTGAGCTATCTTTCTTCTTTCCTGCTGCTGTGACAGCAAAGTGCCTGTCTGACAGAGCGAGGCAGGACTGCAACTACTCACACCTGCGATACAGCAATGTTAACGCAGGGTCCCAGCCCATATATTGCATTTACCATCCCAGATACCTAATGGCTTGTAAGGCTGAGTGGCTTGTTCACAGTGCTGGAGAAACCTACCTTTGGAGAAAGCCGAGAAGTGGCTCTGTGGAGCTCTCTTGGAGCACTGTGTACTTTAGTGCTCTGATTTGTTTGGGAAGACGAGCATCTCTTTAGTGCTCCACATAAACTCATATCCCCCTTTTTCAAGAGGGTCCTGCAGGCTACGCTTTCAGACAGGTCAAAGCCAGGGCCAAGAATCTGTTTATTGCAACAGGCCTTTGTGTGCAAGGTGTTTCTCTAGGCTTACACAGACTCCTTGTGTGCTTCTGATTATGTCAGGTTATTCTGTGAAATGTCTGCTGTAAACCCATGATTCTTTTGGCATCGAAGAACCAAAGCTCTTTAAAAGAAGGACAAACCAGACACCAGACCAAATTTGGGGGTACAATTATAGGATTTAGTCATCTAGTTAAACCGAGAAGATAGGGATGTTGATCCCTTATGCAGCCTCCATCACTATAGTTACCAATTAAAGCGAAGGAATAAATGGAAAGTTTTATTTATTCAGGCCTTTATCTCAGTAAGTCATTATTTGTTAAGTCATAGTTTATTGGGCTATGAACATTTGATTATATAAACATTTCTTAATTTAACAAGCCTAGCCATCCTTATAATAGATTTTATAATTACCCCAGCAATACTGCACTGATGAAGAAACTGCATTACAGAAATAATTTGGAGCAACATAACTGGAAAGAAAATGTTCTCACCATTGCATCTGCTTTATGCTTCTTCCGTTTAGCTTCCTGCATAAAGTAATCGGCATTCCGTGGCCTACCAGGGGAAAATAAGAAGACACTTTATTATTATCTGAAGTGCAGAATATTTCCAAGTTATCTTTCCCTTATTTTAAACCTGATTTGTAAACACTTTTTATGAAGAAAAAACACTTATCATGTAACCATGCATCTTCTATTTCCAAATTGCTGCCTGTGGAGACAATAGCATTTACGGCTGCTCTCATTCTTTAGAAGTCAGTGATTCAAAGAAAAAAAAAAGCTAATAAAATGCATTTTTATGGATTATATAAACTGCTTCCTAAATTAGTGCTGTTTTGATCTGCAAAACGGATGCAAGCGTTAAGTGGAACAAGTTATTCCATCTTTGCCCTCTCCCTCATGCTTGCTTACCTCTTCTACTCCTCTCTGTGCGCTGCCATTTGCCTTGGCTTCTCCCTCCTCTCAAAACAAGTATGTGTTTAATCTCTCTGCTTTGAAAACACACGTTGAATTTGTTTGCTTCCAAGACTCCCATCTCACCTCCCTTCTCCCTCTTATCTCTAAGTATGCTGAGAGCTGTTTACTTTTGCTGCCTGGGAGTTCATCTCTGACTCAGTGCTGTGCTGCTGGCTGCAATTCCAGTGGGGTTGCTTGAGCCAATTTCTCCATTGATTTCTCCTCAACCAGATCTCAGAGATCTCATCCCTTCCTTAACGTACCTGACCTGCCAACTACAGGGCACAAATTCAAGTACCATTTCTGATCTAGACTTAGCCACTTCCATTCAAACTGAAAACAAACTGAAGCCTCCTTGGCAATGTCTGGTCACCAACTCAGCTCCTCATGGCTGAGGATAATGTCTTCCTCTCCCCCCAAAAGCCTTCCTTATTGCACCTTTCTCAGCTGCTGGAGAATAGCTATTTGCCATGTAATCTCAGGCTATAACCTTGTGTTTTCAATTCAAGCCTCTCATAAAGATCTACACATTTCCTGACCCTGCAGATTCTTCCAGTCTCATATGCATGGGAGATGGCCTTTTTCTTTCTCCGCTCAGTTAAAGTATGTCCTTGTTCTTCTTCTCAGCTTATGTTGTGGTTACTGCCATATCCTCTGTCTCGGAGGAGGAAGTTTTGCCTTGAAAAATAGTTTTCTTAGTGTTGGAAAGAGTGTCATCCCTTTTCCCTTATCTAATGAAAATTATATACTCCTGAGTAGCCTGAGTCTGAATTTTGATGTTCTTATCATTCGTGTTTTTAATGCCGCATGTTTTAAATGATATGGTACAACTGTCACTCAGCAACCCATTGTAGGTTAACCCTGGTATGTAGCTGAGCTCCATGCAGCCGCTTGCTCACTTTCCCCCAGTGGGATGAGGGAGAGAATAAAAATGTTAAAAGTGAGAAAACTTGTGGATTGCAACAAAGACAGACTAGTATGAAAATGAAAGCAGAACAAGGAATTCATCCACTGCTTCCCATGGACAGGCAGGTGTTCAGCCATTTCCAGGAAAGAAGGGTGTCCTGGTTTCTGTGAGGGCATAGTTAGTTTTCTTTCCAGCAGCCAGTGGAATGCCGTGTTTGGGAGTCAGGATGAGAGCAGTGCTGGTAACACTCCTGTGTTTCCAGTTGTTCCAGGCAGTCAGGGACTTGACAGTTGTTCACACTGCCCTGCTAACGAGAAGGGCACCCAGGAAGCTGGGAGTGGACACGGCCAGGACAGGTACCCCAAACCGGCCAAAGAGAGTATCCCGTGCCAATTATGTCAGTGTAAAGGGTGACAAGTGGGAGAGGAGGGCACGGCTTCAGGACGATCTGATTCCAGGATGGTTCCGAGCTGTACGGCCTGAGGTGTGTGGTTCGGTGAGAAATTATATCCTGTATCACCATTTTCATAGATTTTATTATAAAGTCCTATCAGTGTTATGTCTCTCTACTGTCCCAGTAAACTGCCCTTATCCCAACCCATGAGGTTTGTGGGTTCTGCTGTTTTTCTTTTCCCTGTCTTCCCTGCATCCCACCCCTCCAATTTAGAAAGAGTGGCTGTGTGGTGTATGGCTCTTATCTGGGACAAAACCACAGAGGGATTTGTCATGCTTAACAGTGACTTGGAAAGACAAACACCATCACAACACGTCCCCTCCTTCTCCTTCTTCCTCCAGCTATTACTGCTGAGCGGAGTGTCACATAACGTGGGATAACCCTTTGGTTAGCTGAGGTCAGTTGTCCCAGATGTTTCTTCCTCCCAACTTCTTGTATGTCCCCAGACTACTCATTGGTGGGGTGGTGAGGGAAGCAGAAAATGCTTTGAGACTGTGCAAGCACTGCTCAGCAATAGCTAACCTATCCCTGTGTTATTAACATTGCTTTGGTCGCAGATCCAAAACAAGGAGCTACTGTGAAGAAAATTAAATCTATCCCAGCGCAAACCATCACACAGTCCTAACTAGGTGTTTTGAAACAGATTTCTCAGCACACTTGTTTAACACAATGTTTTGCATCAGTCAGGGAAGGTACAGATCTGGAAACTGAAGTCAGTGGAATGGATGAGTAAAAAATGAATGCTGATAGCAGTAAGAACATGCTCAGATGCATAGCAGAGATCAGTGGGAGCAAGGGGGAGCCTCCTGACAGAATGCGACAGCCATATGTACTTCCTTGAGACTATTCCAGTGCATTTACTTAGTCTGCTATCTTCTACTTCAGTGCACACCATTTCAAGGTCATTTTATTACATCATGGAAGGTTAGTCAACCTTTTTTTTTAAGAGAAGGAAGCCTAAATATCACTACAAGGAAATAAAATTAAAAGTCTAGCTAATTTTGATTGACCTCTGCCCTAAAAAGCTTGTTGAGATCAAGAAAAACATTTCCTTTGCTCCAGCTTTCTTTAAAATATTATTCTCTCTGAGAGTGGAATTCCCCCCCAGCTAACTCTAGCCAGTAGGTCAGAAAGGGCACTAAAGACAGGTTTGTGTCCTAGTATCTCATAACCTACTACAGCTGCAAATACTTCCCGTGCTCAGCAAGATGCTAACACTACTTTTATAATACAAACCATCTGGACTTGATCTTGGTCAGTGTCCTGGTTTTGGCTGAGATAAAGTAACTGGTATAGTGCTGAGTTTTGGATTTAGGATGAGAATAACGTTGATAACACACTGAGAGTTTTAGTTGCTGCTGTGTAGTTGCAGTGTCTACATTCAGTCAAGGACTTCCCAGCTTCTCACACCTTTAGCACAAGGGGCTGGGAGAGCACAGCCAGGACAGCTGACCCGGGGTGGCCAAGGAGATATTCCCTACCACATAACATCATGCTCCCTATGGAACTGGGGAGACTGCCAGGAGGTAGAATGGGCATTGGGTTGTTTTTTTGCTTGAGGTGAGTAATTTAATTTGTGTTTAACAACAACNAGTGACATGATGCTTGGTTGTTGGCTGGGGTTAAACCACAACAATCAATTATGGGATATTAGACATTGAAACAGTGGTAGATTGATATAGAAAAATAACTATGTTTCCATTGAATACCACTGAAAGAATTCTTAACAAATGTAAGTAAGATCTGTCTCTCTTTATCTTGTGCGATGACCTAGGTAAGATGGTTTGGTATGAAGTGTCAAAATGCAAAGTAGAGCAAATCAACAAAACAGTGGTTTCATATCTCTGAAATGATCAAAGTAATGAACCTTTACATGATCATCTCAAACTCAGGTCATTAAAACATGTCCTTTTCACATCTCTGACCATATATCACCCAGCACTATTTGTCTGATTTGCTGCTTTGATGCATGGTAAGAGGCTGTAAAAACAAAGTGAGATAATGCAATGTAATTATGGTCTACTTTTTTATAAGTTAATTGTAAAATGGTTTTCAACTAGCAGGTTTTATTTTCCCCAGTTATGATAAGCAATGAGGGCATTAGGAAAAGACGTGCATGCTACTGAGCCAAGAGGCTTGCTTTGAGGGTCTTGCCATGGGGTGGTTAACCATAATGCAACGTGCAAAAACTGAAATCATCAGCTTGTGCTAAATCCTATTGGGTTTTGGGAAGCCTGGTATAAAAAAAGTAAATATGAAGAGGCTGTTTTAAAACAAAGTGTATATATTCTAAATGTGAATGTTTAGGTATTTCCATAGGAAAAGTACAGTATTGATTTACAAATCAGGGGATACCTAACAAACTAAGGTTATTTTGGGAAAAAAACCATATAGGGTATGTTTTCTTCTAGTTTCTTAAACAATGCTGGTTCAATAATGTTAATGAACCTGACAAGTCAAATTCTGATCTCTTTATGCCTCCTATGAAATACTATTCTCCCATTTATCACTACATGTTCGTAAACTTCCTATTCAGATTACTAATGTACATGTGGGGTGAAAATGGAAAGCTGAACTGTCCTATAGATTTATGTTTATGCACATTGTATACATTTCTTATAGCATATTAGTGACACAATAAGAATGTGTTTGGATTTAATTTTTTTTTTTATGAGAAAGAAAGGTTTCAAGTTTGGTTTTCTTTAGGTTCCCACTGCACGTGAACACCATTTGTCTGTTTAAATCCAGTATAAGAGTTTAAATTATTACGTTATTAAGTTAAAATAATAAAAAAACCTTCAAAAATCCTTCTTCTCTAGGGTCTTTGAAGATAACAGGTTAGCTCAGCTCATGTACATGTGAAGACACATGAGAAAGACGTTGCATAAATTAATTACTGAGGTTTGTTCTTTTGCAGACTGCACACTTTGTATCTGCGAAGTTCACAGAATATTGTTAATCATATTCTGATTTTATACCGACTGAGAATCTTAATTGTTACAAACTTTAAGGTTCACTAGAATTTCCTCTGTAACTGAGTCTCTTTAGTAAAATTTGTGCTAATCTGACTGGATAATTTGCAGGTAACCTGACTGCATGCTAACTTCAGATACTATATGTTACTGCTGAGAGGCAGTATGTAACTATATGTTACTAAGGCAATCCATATCTGCTTTCTTATCATGAGGTTCAGAAAGATAGGCAGCTAAACTTCTTTCCAGGTCTTTGATTTAACATTTGCCATCTCTCTGGTCATGAATGTAACTGAAGTTCCATGGAAATTTATTTAGTCACTTCTGGTTTTCAATCAGTTGAGTCAGATTCTTAAGTTATATACATGCATCTATTGGTGTCAGCATTGTGACTCCAAATTTACGAAAATAATTCAATCCTCTTTTATTTATTTTTTATTAAAGAAAATTTAAAAAGAAGCCTGAGTTCAAATTAACAGGTACAATCAAATGTTTTATCTCTGTTAATAATCTTGACTGCACAAGAAGGTCTTTTGTTTCTGAATATCTGATTGTTGGTACTTTTAGAAATATAGTCCTCCTCAACAAAACCAAAAAGGCGTTCTAATACACTGCTCTAATGCATCTCATATATCTCTCTGAAAGGCAAGAGAAAGAGCGTAAAACATCAGTGCCAACTAAGTCAGGCTGCTGGTGAATTCTCCCTGGGATCAAGTGTCATTATGTGAAACTGGCTGCTCTTGAGGAGAATTTACCCTACTATGTTGATTGGGGAAAGCAATCAAGTACCGCTGGAACCAGTTCAGCGCATTCTCAGTCAACACTAGCCAGTCACCTAGGCTCTGCAACAGAATCCAGCCTTTTACAGAATAACCCCCCCATGGCTAGATCTGATAGTACAAACAAGGCCAGGCTTCCTTTTCAGCAGCAGCATTCAAACCATTTATGACTTTGACAAGGGCAGCCTCAGTAACGCGGCTGCGGCTGAATCCAGGATGAAATTTATCAAACAATCCGCTACTGTCCGGAATTTGTCTCACTCCCCTTGCCACCACTTTCTCTGGGAGCTTGTCGAAAACCAGCGGGAAAGACGGCATTTCCACTGCTTGTTATGTTGTGCGGGATCCCAGCATGAGGTGAGATGGCTGTGGGCATCGTAATTACTCCCCTTCCAGAAGCAACATTTCAGAATTTCTGGGCTGTTGAGCTCCTAAGAGTGATGTTACCACTACCCAGGTGAAATGCTTGTGTGTGCGTATAAGCTTCTCTTGTCCTATTTAGGTTTATGGCATTACAGGACATCTCTGCCACCTCTGGCTTTTGCTGCCTTCTCTGAAGTTAATTTACTCCAGTTTAGCAGATAGTTGCAAAAAGTGTAAACTCATGCAGAAAAAAGAAAAAAAAAGGGAAGAGAATCAAACGAAGTGAATCAATAAAAGCCTGACTTCATACAGTAATTTATCAGCATCTACCGCAACATAAACTCCTCGGAACTCAGTGCAACCGCTGGTATTTACAGAGTATGGTGTAACTTAAATTCCAATATACAATTTTAATTATAACTGCATTCAAACCCCCATTTTTCATCTAATTTTTATATTTTATATGAACTAAATACTAAACTATAGCATTTTCTGCTTAATTTACATAATCTACCACTTGTACATTATTTCTTATTGTGGTATGGTGCTTTATGAGGATACATTAAAAAAAACCTAATAAAAGTTCAGTTAAACATCATAAATGTAGCCAAGTGCATATTTTAATACCCTTCAGAGATAATGCTGCTGAAGTGTTATAAAAAACCAAACTAGTGCTTCCTCAGTGTACAACAATTGCATGCAATAAAAGCAGCTTAAATCATTATTTGAAACATGAGACCAGTTTCACAACTTTAGTAACCTAGAGCCTAAAATGGTGGGTGTCCTGGAAACAGCAAAATAATCAACTTCAAAACTTGATCAGAGCTAGGAAAAATCAGAAGAAATTGGTGTAGCCAGGCTTAGCCTATGCCCAGTTTTGAAGCTGTGCCAATAGGTCTTGAACTTTCAGTCCAAAAGGAGAAGAAAATCCTCTAAGAGCAGGAAGACCATGTAAAGTGAAAGGCAGGAGTATACAGCCCTGCCTGTTTGCTGCTGCACACTGGGACGCATGTCAGGAGGATGTCTGACATATTGGGTCACAGATAAGGATGGTCATCTTGGGGGCAAAGGGTAGAGCTGAAGCTGGGGAGGAGGTATCACTATACATGTAGTGTTCTCTCCTGATATATCATGGCCTCCTGAAATAAAAGCTGTTTTATGGGACATGACACTGCTGTGCCTGGTGCATGGCACACATGGTGGCACACAGGTGGGGGAGAGCCCGTGGTACTTACATGACAATATGAGAGACATTTCAGAAAGATGGGAACAAAGGATCTGATTTGAGTTAGGCCAAATATAAGAAACATTTACTCAATCACCCAACTACACAGCTATTACGTTGTTGGGCTTAGTGTACCAAGGCCAATAGCTTAGTTTAGATGAAAGGATGAATAGTACAGATACCTAGAGAGGACATTACTGTGGGAAAAGGTAGTGGACAGAAATGAAGCCTGGCACCTAATTTAAATTAAATGAAGAAAGATAAAAGTATGGATTCCTATTTGGGGAAAAATGCAACATGCTCCAGACTAACCATGTCAATGTAGTGAAATACAAGAGATAAAGACAAAGAATCAAAATCCTCTACAAATTCCTGGGCATGACCTAGATTCATGACTTAGAGATATCCATGTGAAATCGATATCTAGACTAAATCATGCAAGGGCAAAGTGTATACGTGAAGGGAGACGAAAGAAAGGCACTTGACCTGTATTACAAGCAGTGGGGGAAAACATCAAATCCTTGCAGATAAGCTACAATTGTGTCTCTTTTCTTGTATGTTAAATAGATCCTCTGAAATCAACTAAGTTCAGTTGAAGGTGGAATGAAAGCCTTTACTGTCAGAAGTTGGGAGAGGGGGCAGAACCACAGTGGTCCACATTTATATGCTTTTAAAATGCCATGCAATCACACCCTGAATTCCCAAGAGGCAGCTGAAAACCAAAGGCAGAAAGATCTTTTTCTGGAGAGGGAATAACTAGCACCCAGCTCCAACGTTCCCAACTCTGGCATGTGAGCAGCCAAGGTATGGGTGAAACTGTTGAGTAACAGTACATGTGAAACCTGAGTCACTGAATGGGGTATCTAGGCTGAAAGGAGTAGGCGATCCTGAAACAAAGACTGTGTTCAGGGCTCTGTCCTGTGATGCCTTTCTAAGAAACTTCAGTAATCAGAGGATTTGAAAATCATAATTATGCACTAGAAGACCAGGAATGCATATGATAAAGATTTTGAGAATTCATGTTTCTCATGTGCATTAAGTCATTGCAGCCATGTGATGGAGCTCTCCAGCTCCACAACTCTGCTTCTCAAGATGAACAGAGTAATCCTAGGCTAAAAATTATTTTGCACAGTCTGTCTGTACTTCTCTAGGCTAAAGTGGTTATGATCCTGTGCTAGTATGTTATCACTGGAAGATGAAAATAGCCATTTTATCTTGAAGGAATGATCAGGAAAGCTCCCAGATTTCCTTGGGGGATCACCACTTTGCCCCCAAGGGCCATTACAGTGAGCCTTCTAGTCCAAAGGGGAAATTTCTGTGTGGAAAATGGAAAAAGGAAGACTAGGAGAGACTGCTGTGAGAGATCCAGCCATGGTGCTGGGACCTGGAGGAAAGTTTGCTGAGCTCTGCTGACTTGTTATGAATCACTGTGGACTAAAGGTATTTTGTAGTCAAGCTGTAAAGTAAGAAAAGGCACATCAAAATCAACTGATACAAAAAAATCCTCTTTTCTGAGTGGCAAAATTATCAGAGGCTATTTCAGGTCTGAGTGCCAATAAACCCATTCTTTGGCTATGTCTGTGCAAGTGAAATAAGCAGGGCAAGGACACCAGCTCCATCACTTGATCATCCATGCTGTTTAATTACTAATACTTTACCTGGCACAGGTTTGAGCCCAGTCTCAGACAATGCCTGGGCATGGGACAGCCCAGGCAAGGGACTGTTCTCAGGAGGCAGTGAGTGAAGACAGTTTAATCACATAAAGATCAGTAGTGCTGGACCACTTGCCTATAGTAATAGAGGAGGGGCATGGATGTAGCATGTAAGTTCAGATGAGGTCCATAGCCCTGGTTTTCTTTGATGACAGGGAATGGCCTCTATAAAAATCTCTACCCTGTGAGAACCTCCTGCTAGAGCTGATTAAGCATCTATTTCGCACCAGGAAAAGAAAGGGGTATGTGGTCTAGCAGAGAACAAGCTACTTAATTAGCTAATCATGGGAGGCAATGTCTGCGATCTAACAGTGTAATGTTATTTTCTCGTCAGCAGTGTACACATGAGAAAGTTCAGTGCCACAAGCAAGAAGGGAAGGAGAGGAAGAATGAGATGGCCAGATGAAGTCTTGAAATCTCCCAAAGCCAAGAAGTGGAGCAGTCCAATATAAGCCTATGGATTTGTGAGGAACTTAGTGAAGACAGTCTGTCAGACTGTCAGACCAGCAATTTTTTTTAGATTTCTGCTGAGAAGAAAGAGGAGCAAAGCTCTTTTCCTTAAATGTGCTCCTGAGGACATGCTCTCTAAAAACTTCAGAGGACCAGGTGTCCTTGAGGCATTTTGAGCAATGCAAAGCAAGATGACTTCCAGATGTTGTAAGGGAGCAACAGCCCAAGAGCACCTTTTCCTTTCCGCTCTGAGGCAGAACAAGTAAGAAGAGAGAGTTTTGGGGTTCAAGACAAAAAAAAAAGGAAGTGACAATAAGTGACAGGTTTTGAGCTCTTTATGAGCTCTATGCATAACACCTTTACAGGTTGAGTATTTTTCTGGGTATAGGGTTTACTGGTTGACAAAGGCAGGAATGCTGTCTCACAGCAGGGTATGTTCCTTGGTCAATGTGCTGTGTGTAGCACCTACATCCATAAACATGGAAAAAACCCTTAACAAAATACTAATTTATTTTAAAAAACCCCAACAAACTGAAGAAGATGTATTATCTTGCTCCTACAAGGCCAGAAAAAGGGGAAAATAAATATGAGTGAAGAAAAACCATACCCCAAGTCTGATAGGACAACCTACAACGCAAATGTGAAAATAATCCCGAGGAACATGTTCTGATTTCTATAAGGGAGACTGGGAAGCGGGTACACTCTGCTCCTTTTTATACCACACATGCAGTGTTCTGAGGAGGGTGTAGGCCTGTGCCCTCGGGCACCTGCAGCATGTCTGTGCTTACCACTTCAAGGACAACAGACTTTGTTCCTAAACGCAGTTATTGGGAATTCTGTCATTCAGTGGAATTACAGAAGGACTGAATTTGTCTTGAAGCATTATGATTTGGCCTTGCAAATGTTCTCTCTTCATAGAGTCAGAAATGGCCCAAAATCCAGGAAATCTTGTTAAGAATTAATACTGGAAACAGCATTGATGTCACTTACACATGGCACGCTGGGTAGCTCGAAGCATATTTGCAGCAGGCAGTAAACAACGGCAAACCAGGGCAAGTAGGATATTGCCCGCATTTTGAAGACTGTATTTACTTTTATATTGCGATGTATGTGTATACAGCACTCTACCAAGCAAAATATAGTTTTTATTGACCTACTTGTGTCCCAGTTTATTGCTAGTGACAGCTGTTGTCAATGATCTGGAGAAAATAAATTGAGAATAAAGCAAGTAGACACTGATTGGTCAAAAAATCAGTTGTTGTTCCAAATCAAATGTAAGGGATTTAGTCTCATAAAAACTATAGATTCTGATTAAAATGAAGACTTTAAAGCCATGGCTGGATTACAGTAATTCAGAAGTTCATGGATTATGAGATGAAATACTTCATAGTCATCATTTTGGGCAAAATGCTTCCATTAGGATTATTACATAATTTTAGCCCTCCTATATTGCATTTCTTCAAATCCTCTGCTGTGTTGCCATATGAATGTGAAAGACACTGGCTGCCATGTTTAATTTGATCTTCGAGCATGTGAGTCAAATTTGTTGACATTTAACATTTGCAGCCAGTCTAATCTGGTACATTTCAGTGACTTCTCCACACAGTAATTTCCGAATCAAGGTCTTGTATAGCTGGTATTCTGCTGGTGTTTCCTGGAAACAGGTTGTGGATGACAGTTGTAGCACATGAAAATCTCCCTTCTCGAGGTAGCAAAACAGGCATTTAACAGTTTCTGTTTTTTAAGGGCAAATTAAGACATACTTGATTCTGTGTTTTATCTTATTTAGCTTTTTAGATTGCTTGTTTTGGGCTTTTTTTTTTTTTTGGGCCCCAAGTTGCTTGGGGACATACGACATGGAAGGCACTGTACACAGGCAGTTTAATTGTATCTCTCTGAAAAGGTGAAACAGTTTTATTGAAGATGCCTGACAGAGAAATCACATGTATCACTAATGGAGAAAGCGAGCGATAAAAGCCTGCTAGATGATAGAGGTAGTGAAAAAAAGCAGTTTTCCTATGACAGTATTCTAGGAGAAAATTGAAACAAACAAGTCGCCTTGTTTTTTTGCCAGTATCTTGAGGGAAAATAAAAAAAAAGACATGAGAGTTCTGTTGTAGCTGTTTCTGATTGTGTTTTTTTTCTAATCCAAACAGATGAGCATGCCTACAATTTTGACTTTTATCAGGCCCGCTGGTACCTTTCAGCCCTGTATGTATATGTTTGAACCTCAGGAAAATTGAACAGTTGCAAGTAAATTAGAGATGATAAAGTATTTTCAGAGATATGAAGAGTTATGTTGTACTTCTAAAGAGTTTCAAATTTCTTCAACTGAGATTGTTGAATAAATACACTGAAAGAGTTAAATAACATGGAGAAAATTGGAGAAGGAGGGAAAGGAAGGATATATACTTAGGGGAGGGCCTTCTCCAAAAGGGGAGGAAAAATCGATTACATTTATTCAACTTAAATCTCCTTACGACTGCCATGAATACATAGAGAAATTAATCTTACCAGCTTTCTTTTCTTGACATAAGAAACAGTTACTACTTTATTAAGTCTATGGGAATTCTTTACCCTTTATAGTATAAAGTCTCTTTATGAGAGGCTGTCATTCCTCCAGTTGTCCCTGAGACCAGGCAGATTGAACAAACCTTGATATTAGTATTAGTACTACTATTACAATAAAATAACCACAGGTCTGGTAGAAAGAAGTTCCTGAGGAAAAAGGGGTGTTATCCCAGGGTTTTCTTAGGTATAGAAGAGTTACAGCTGTTGTAGGTGAAAGCCTGGGAGTACTCCAAGTATGTCAAGGTGACAGAGCTTACGGAGCTCCAGGCAGTCTGAGGCATAGCTTGAAAAAAAACCTCTTCTACACTAGCCAGAAAAAAAAAATCAGTTTTTCCAGGTCAGAATAGTACCAGTCAAAAGGAATCTGGATTTTCTAGATGCTAGGATTTCGAGCTTCACTTTCACCTTTTTACCTTATCTCAATAATCGCACATCCCAAATGACCTTGGGAAACAAACAAGGATTAAATTTTACCAAAATGAAAGACAGAAGATGAAAACACTATCAGAGGAGGAGAGCAGAAGATGTTTGAAGGATGTAGTGGAGGTGAGGACAGCCAGATATTCCTCCAGGTATTCATGCCAACCAATGCTGCTTCCTACCTGTCCTGCCCTTATGACCCTGACCTTGAGGAAAGTCTTCCTGGCTGAACCTGAGAGTTGCCCGTCCCTGTGCATGCCTGGCAGTCATGATCTGTGCCTGACCCTCACAGGACATGATACTGACTTCCTGGCCTAACCTTGGACTTGCCTCATCACCACAGACTCACGTGAGGATCTGGACTCTTGGTTGAACTGGATTCCATCCTTGGACCTGCCCTGCTCACCTTGCTTGGGTGTTCTGGGTTTGGACCTTTGGTTGGCATGGTCCCTGTCCTGTCACGTGTTCTGCCCCTTGGTTCCTAGCTACCTGTCCTTTAGGGGACAGATATTCTTCACTAATCCCTCATGAGTAGAGGGTTAATTTATGATGAAAACTAAAGAGTTTATACAGTATGTCCCATTCATAGCTTGATGATGACCTAGGTGTCCTGCTGGAGGAGAAACTGAACATGAGCCAGCAGTGCGCTCTTGCAGCTCAGAAGGCCAATGGTCTCCTGGGCTCCTTTAGAAGAGAGGTGGCCAACAAGGACAGGGAGGTGACTGTCCCTCTCTGCCCTCATGAGGCCCCATCTGGAGTACTGCGTCCAGAGCTGGGGTCCCCAATTCAAGAGAGATGTGGAGCTGTTGGAGAGGGTTCAGAGGAGGCCACGAAGATGATCAGGGGGCTGGAGCACCTTCCCTGTGAGGACAGGCTGAGAAGCTGGGCTTGTTCAGCCTGGAGAAGAGAAGACTGCAGGGGAACCTCATTGCAGCCTTCCAGTACTTAAAGGAAGCGTACAGACAGGAGGGGAATCAAATTTTTACAAGGGTCGATAGTGGTAGAAGAAGGGGGAATGGATTTAAGCTAGAGGAGGGAAGGTTTAGGTTAGATATTAGGGGGAAGTTCTTCAAAGAAAGGTGCTGGAACAGGCTGCCCAGAGAGGTGGTGAATGCCTCAACCTGGGAAGTGTTCAAGGCCAGGTTGGATGGGGCCCCTGGGAACCTTGTCTAGATCCAGGCCTGGAAGTTAGTGATATATTTTTATATATTTCTGTTTTAAATGCAGCAAACAAAATTGTTTTCTTTATTTTAAAGTAATTTGTACTTACATATCATCAAAGACAAGTTTTGTCCTTCTGCAGTCCCTGGGTGTGCTGAAGAGAGGTGACCAAGGCTCTGTTTGGGACTGGGGTTTATTGCAGAGAACATTTTCTGAATTCATGTGAATTGCTTTCTAGACAGAAAACAGCAGAGAAGACACTGAGGAATTGGCTACTAACTTCAAAAAAGCAACTAAAACCCAACAGAAAATCTTTGCATTGAGTTGTAAATTGGCAGCAACTTTTCCTCCCATTTGACACGGGGTATGTGTAACTGATATATTCTGTCACTGACAGCCACGAATTCACACATACTGCTCAGTACACTTTGTAAAGGGCTCCACTTTCAACATGATATACAGAAGAAACGGAACTAAACCATTAGGAACTATCAAAACATTCTGAAATACAGTAAACAAAATTATTAAAGATTAGATCTGTTGTGGACATTTAGAAGCTTGAGGTCCATGTCTAATCTTCAGCTTCCAAACCAGCACTGTGCTTTGCCTTGGAAGAGCAAGGCTCAACTGTTCAACTCCTTTCACGCCACGCTGCTGATGTGCCTGTGCAATATGAATTTGCAGTCCAAGGTCCAGGTTTCTTTCTGCTATAGGTCCCCCGATAAGCTCAAAAGATCACTGCTATGTGCCACAGTGGGAGCACATATTTTTTTGGCAGGGTATTGTGCGTTCCCTCACCTGCAGCCCTGTTCTTCATGTGGCCTCATGAGCACTTCATCCCTCCAAGCTGCATGAGCTGCCACACAACGATACAGCACAAGGTGGAGAGACCCAGGTTACTTTGGTTGATAACCACTGCCAGAAAGCAGTGTTCTGTCTCTGTCAGGTGACAGGCAGAAAGGCAACAGGGAGATGGACAAAGAGCTCAAGCAGATAAAAGGCTCACCCCAGCTTGCGGTCTCTGGCAGAAATTCCAGGGATCACTTACGCATGCCAGTTACGTGCTAGGTGCAAAGATGGGATAAAACAAAGCTAACTTTAACATTTATAGTTCATGAGCTCTCATCTTCTATTACAGCACATCCAGATCAGTTCAGCAGGCTAAAGTTTTCAGATGAATAGCCAGATACGTAAGGATTTTATTGCGAAGGTTGTTAAAATGTTGACCAAATGGTGCATTGCTAGGCTATGCAGAGAATCTCAGTGAAATGCATTTGCTAAGGGTGTGGATCATAAAGCAATCACCTTTTACTTTTGATTTCCAGCACATTTACTTGTGAAGGAATTTAAATTATTTTCAAGGCACCCAGTAAAGAATCCTTTAATTCTGAATGGGTTATAAACTGCTACACTTACATTTTAGAAGTTGAAATGTTAAAAAATTTACATTTACTAAATGAGAAAATAAATTAATAACTACGATATCCTAAAATTCCCTTTAATTTGAATGTTTTATATTTGAATATCTAATTAATTTGATTTTGATTTACCAGAGATATCATGAAACACACAATTTATTAAAAATTTTCTGAAAAAAAATGCCCAATATTAAGACTATATTCACTTCTTCCACCTTCACTCTCAGAAATTAAATATATCTAATGATATACATGTATAGTTAACATATACTGCGGGACTAGTTATCCTTACAGCAAAAGTAGCTGGAAGAGACCACTGCTACTCAGGTAGTTCATTTTTTGGAAAGTTGCTTAGGCACTAATCCATAGGCTTTTGAAGCCTCTTATGTATCAAATAACAAGTACAACAAATAGATATAGGATAAAATATATAAGCAGCTTTTATAGCAAGGAGAGGAGCAAGGGTCTTTCTAGCAGGAGCAGAGTGCCCTAACGACTTGACTGTATGTTCCAATCACGGACATCAGTATGATGGTACCCAAATTGCTTCCTCTAGGTATTTCACACAAAGCAGAATAGCTTCAAGAGGAGGATGTGACAATATTCTGCCCTTGATCTTCTAGCAGCAGTATCCTGTAGGCTGCAGGGCAGGGTAGATTTTGAGAGGAGAGAGATGTGAATTCCTTCAATCAGAAGAGCTAATGGGCTCTTTACTCACAGAAATCATGCATAAATGGGAGCAACATCTACATCTCTCTCTCCGTGCTCTGAGGGAAGTGGCTACCATGGGGTGTAGTAATACAGCCTTATCTGGTCTAGTGTGAGCAACTCTCTGATAAATATCTGAGTACCTGAGCTCTGATGGATTGGAGCTGTGAAGTTGCCGCTAAGCTGTTCACCAGTGTCAAGAGTAAGCAGAAGTGTCCAAGGAATTTGGTTGTAAGACAAGTAGGAGAACTTGTCTGCAGGCACACTCCTGGTTAGGCAGCTGGCTAGAGGCCTTATGCAGCAGAAGCTTTATGCACCACACTTGGCAATGCAGGGGGCTTGCATTGTGCACAAGCAATACTCTAGAAGCCCAAAGCCATTTATTTTGGACCATCAGCTTTTTACGCTTTGCTTACATAGGCTTTGCTATTTGCCCTCCTTCCTTTCTTCTGTTTCTTGTTAGACTCCAAACCAGAAAACCTGAACTTACAACACAACATCCATTATTGCTTGTTTTTGTTTTTGTTTTGGTTTTTTTTTCATAAAATTCTGCAAAACTATCACAGACTGCCTTACAAAGTGAAAAATATGTAGCCAGGCTTTGTATTGTGAAAACAGCATAAACTTACATTGAAATCTCCGGGATGTGGCTGTGACTGGATTTCACCCTTGTGTTTTTTGCTGGAGGAGATGGAAGGTAATAGACTGCTGCCATTAGGTCTGTTGGAGGAAGTTAAATCATCGTTGGGGTGTTTGTGTTTTGATGCATCAGAGAGGGGAGAGACAGGTGACCGAAGCATTTTCTCATTTTTATTTATTGGTATTGCCAAGCTGGAAATGGAAATTACAGTAATGGAGTGTCACAAAGCTGGCTTTGAGAAAGGTAAATGTTTTATATATTACCAAAACTTTGCATTTAAAACCTCCTGGCAAGATAAAGTCTATCGGTATCTGGAAACAAACTTATAGTACTGAGACCAAGAGTTCATTTACAAATTTGTATCATGTTTCTCCTCTTTCCCTTCAAGGCAAATTGTAATTCTGGAGTTAATATAAAGTCTGTATCAGAGTACTTGGAAAAAAATACAGAGATAAATGGCCACTTGCTCACCATTTCTTAAGGGATAGCTGGAGACAAAGATTAGGCTCCGAAGTGTAAGTCCAGGTTATGGAGCCCTATTTCACCATTACAGGCGACAATTTATAAGCCATGGCAATAAAACCATATGTGAACTAAACCAGGAAATGTGTTTAAAGATGACTGGGTTGTCTTTGTGCTCAACGCCCAGCCTTTGGTAGCACTGTTTGTACTAATCCGATACAGATTTTGAAGACAAAGAAAGACAGGCTGGTACTGCAGACAAAAGGAAACATATGCAAACAGTAGACGTAGAGAAATGTGAGCTGCTCTGTCTTCAAAGAAGAAAGCTGTAACACAGTCAGTATTTTCAGCTTTCATTTATTTAGGGAAAGCTTTGGATGAGGAGAAGTCAGACAGACCGTAAAAATATGCCGAGAAATAAACTTCATATGCAGAATCTGAAGAAAATATTTAGCTGAAAGTCTTAAAGCAACACACACAAAATAAAGAGGTTTTTTTAAGCAGACAGTTTTTGTTAAGACTAAAACTGTGATTAAGGTCAGACAGAGAATGTTAACACAATACCTTTCCTTGTCACATGCCCCTTTATTCAGCCTATTACTTTTTATGGACAATTCTCACTTCTTTATAGTTACTGTATCAGACAGTATACACTTAATGGAATCACAAAAAAGAATATGGTACAAACGATACTTTATTTCTGCACATCATTTCAGGGAACAGAGCTAATTAAATGTGTTCTTATCATACATTTGTCCATTTATCTGGCAAGTCTTTACAGATTCGCTGTGAAAGAAGCCATGAATTGTAATTCATAACCTTTCCTGTTTCCCACAGTGTACCTTTAAAAGACAACATGAGCTGTGTTGTTTTAATGACCAATGCTGTTCACAAAAGCAAGAATTGGGGCATGCAGGATGGACAGCTGCTCCCTTCTTCTGCCCCTAAGGAAAAAGATCTTTAGCACTATTCTGAACCTGCAGGCCAACGCTCTCCTTTCTTTTCCTCTTTTAAAAAAAAACAAAGTTTGCCTTTACTTCAGTAAGGCTTTTGACACTGTTGCCCATAACATCCTGTGGTGAGGCCACATCTGGAGTACTGTGTCCAGTTCTGGGCTCTCCAGTTCAAGACAAGACAGGGAACTACTGGAGAGAGTCTATCAGAGAGCTGCAAAGATGATGAGGGGACTGGAGCATCTCTTGTATGAGGAAAGGCTGAGGGAGCTGGGCCTGTTTAGCTTGGAGAAGACTGAGAGGGGATCTCATCAATACTTAGAAATATCTAAAGAGTGGTTGTCTAGAGGATGGGGACAGACTCTTCAGCGGTCCCCAGTGACAAGGAAAGGACCAGTGGGCACAAACTGGAATGCGGGACATTCCATCTGAACATGAGAAAAAGTTTCTTTACTCTTAGTGTGCCTCTGAGCTGCCCAGAGAAGTTGTGGAGTCTCCTTCTCTGGAGATATTCAAGACCTGCCTGGACATGGACATGATCCTGTACAACCTGCTCTAATTGATCCTGAGGGGCTAGACTTGATGATCTCCAGAGGTCCCTTCCAACCCCTACCATTCTGTCACTCTGTGAGTCTGTGACAAACCCATGTCTAGGCTAGTTATGTTTATATATCCCTGTCAACATGCAGGCCTAACACATCCAAGTGAAACCACAGCTCTTTGGAAGTGTACCCAAACCTCAAAAGTTTATTTCTAGAACTTGTGAGGAATAGCTGTAATTTCTAGTTGTGCTGCAGATCTTCTATATGTCCTTTAGCACACTGCACAGGGCTCACTTAAAAGTATTGTGAGCCATCAAATTGTAGACAGGCCCAGTCTGGCCTACTAATATGAACACAGACAATATTTCCTGCTACTACTTTATTTCATATTATGTTCCTTAGGTTCTATCATGGGCTCACAGAGCTCTGCTTTCCCAATTTCCTGCAAAATTGACATCTTTTTGCATTTCGAACACTTCTCCAGTACACTCACACAGAGAAGTTGTGCAAAGCGACCTGCAGTGAGCTCTGGTTTGCTCAAATAAACCCAATCAAATAACCTCAAACAAATAAGCAAACAAACAAACAAAACCACAAAACCACACCAAAAATAAAAAAAAAAAAAAGAAAAAAGGAAAAAGAAAAAAGAGTTCTGGTTTCAGACATGGTCTTCTTAAGTGAATCTAAAGGAGACTCTGACAGGCACCTACAGTGGCATGTCCTGATACCTGCACTGCTAGTTTAGTTAAGCCTCAGTAGTCCATCCTCAGCTCTAGGAATATTAGCATTTGATAACATGTCTTACAGTACCATAAACCACAGATGTGTCTTGGAAGAAGGGCAGACCAGAGAAGAATTAGAAGGCAAACATACATTGAAGACCTTCTTTGTTTCTTTAATGTACTGTCGCTACCAGGAGTAGGGAACATAATGCTAAGAAAAACACAAATTATTGTCCTGCTTCCAGGAAGCGCAGAATTAACCCTGTGACACAGCAAGCTATGACAGCCATGTTATTCTCTGAAAATGAATGTGACATAAAACATATGACACTGTGGTAACAGGAAAGGTATGCCTGCATGCAATCACCTATAATAAAACAAACTGCTCTGTGTATTGTTTTCACTTTTAAAACCTATGTGACATGTCAGGACAAAGAAACTGAATGTATGTTTTTTAATAAACAGTATATATATTAGTTTTCTCCATTTTTTTTCCAGTTTTAACTACAAGAATTGCATGAACTCATCAGTGATGTGTACAACAGAAAAGCTTATTATAATAAATGCAACTATTTTATAGTTTTAGAAGTTCCACCTCAAGACATACCCTGATACTACAAGAAATTTTATTTTTGTTTTTTAAATACTGATGACCAGCATGTACTAAGCAGCATGCAGCTGAACTCTGAAAAGATGCATGTCTAAGTTTGACTGTTGGAAGCCTCCAGAGGAACTCAGTATGATTGATTTGACATTGACAGGGGTCTGTGTGCATAAACCATGCCAGCAAATACGAAATATTCATAATTTGTTTCATGCCTCGCATCTTTTAAAAATGCCATTGCTTTTATAAAATGCCTGAATTCCTTGTCCTAAAACACCTACTAATGACACAGAACACATTGCTTCTAATCTCAGAAATATATGATCTCAAATATATTCTGGCATTGAGTATTGCAGGCATTGTTATGAATATTTTTCCCCATCTTTTCCATAGAGTTTATAGATAATTGTATTTCTACAGTCAAACTTTAAGATTGAAACCTGCAACGCTGCAAGGAGAGTAAAGGCTCTAAGACAGTTGCCTATGTGCATTGGTACCTACAATACAGAATATGTCTTGGATTATCGCACTGCTCTAGCTATAATTACTCATTCCATGAGCCTCACACTTGGACTCACAACTTCTTTGTGCAATAGGACAAAAATGCAAGTATATAAATGTGTCAGGAGCTGCTAACTTGTTCATTAAACCAGAAGAAAGGGGAATGCAATGGGTAACTTTTCAACATAAAATGTGATAATTAAAAAATAAATCCTATTAAAGGAAGAAGTAACACACTGAATTAAACTGCAACTAGTTGTATGACTCAGTGGTAAATAAGAAGGAAAATGCTTACCTATTTTCATTTGTATTGTAGTGATTTGCTGTTGTGGTGCTGTGGGCAGAAGCAGCTAATCGTGAAGAATTGTCTCTCTCTAAGTGGGACTTCTTGATGTCTCTGCACTCTTCCTCATTCTCACACTGAATAAAGAGAAAGGTAATAATCTTGTAGGGTTTTGGATCAAAAAGTATTTCAACAAGTCATGGGCTGGTATTTTCCGCATTTTGTTATTAATGATGACACTTTGAGCATGTATCTAACTTGGATTGAAGACAATTGGTCCATGTCTTACAGCTCTAAAATTTAAAGAAGCCATGTGTAACTTCTAACACTCTCCAGCTTGCAGTGCTGGCAGTTTTACTCATTATCAGTTGATTGTACTGTATTTATTGCCTTGCTGCATGGCAGCAACATTCTCTCTATTACCCACTGCCACTATGGCTGCTGCTACAGGGGCAAGTTTGCAGCTTACAGTCCACAGGAGTGAAGACCTCACAGCACAGTGCTTAACCATTGCCCTCTGTCCCTACTTTACCTGTCTTCTTGAAATCATGACAGACACGGAAGTGATGAAGACCCCTTTCTAATTTTGCAGCTATGCCTGATAATCCATTCTTATTAGTCTTATAAAGTCTTTTGGGAAGGGATAATCACATATTCTGAGTTTGTATAGAAGCTGTCCCACTCAGGGTCTTATTCCAGGCTAGGGAGTAATTTGGTACTCCAGGAATGCCTTGTATTTATGCTATCACCAAAACCACCAGAAGTGCTTTAAGGCAGAAGACTAAAGAATAATATGTGCCATAGAAAGTTGAATTAGGCATTTCTAGAATTACTGCATTTGTTTTGCTCTTCTACTGTGTCCTTCTGTTTCAATTTGGGTGTACAGCATGGTGCTATCATACTAGCATCTCCTATGGACTAAAACATAAATAGTTTGCTTCTGCCATTCTTTCTTGACCCATTTTCCATCACTTTGTAATGTGCAATTACTTTAATGCTACTTCCTAAGGAAAATGCAGACAAACTCATCTCAAAGCGTAACAGGGCTCTCTATTATGGCTCTACCAGGGGCCAGAATAGGGTTGCCACCTTTCAGATGCTAAAAAAATAACTGACAAAATGAAAAAAAAAAAAAAGATAAAAAAATGAAAGACTGCTTTAGGTCAATAGTGTGCCTCCTCCTCCCCATCCCCCAAAATATATAGATTAATCTGAACATATACAGTAGCTCAGAGGGCAACAGACAACTGCACAGTAGAATTGTCCAGAAAGTGGGAAGATGACAATTCCAGTTCAGAGTGACTTTTGGGGTCATGTTGGTACAAATGGACCAGAAAGCCTCCTCAATGGACAGCTGGGGCCATGGGGTAGAGGGGGTTTTCTCCCTGGCACTACTAGTGGCTCTTTCTGAGTATCCTGGAGAAGCAGGGAAGAGGGCTGGATGTGATGAGAGGGCTGTGCCCACCCAGCTGCTGTGACGGGGAGGGTATAGCTACTGGACTATACTTCCATTTCTTACAGGTGTCTGAGAGCCTTGAGGTAAAATGGGCTGTAGTATTGTTGTGTGAGGAAGACAGGTTGAAGAGCCAGGCAGGTCTCAGGTCTCTGTGAGTATATCCCCCATGAAGCTGGGGCTCCCTGCTGAGACTGGAGGGCTTGCCTCTTGTTGACAGTCTGAGAGGAAAAAAGATGTTGCCTCTCCTTTTTCCACATACAGACTAATATTGTGCACACCACAGCTGTTTATATTCCCTTTGCTGACAAAAGCATCACCTCCAACTGTTTAGGTTTAGAGAAAAGCCTCAGGAGAGAGAACTGTCCTACTAAAAGACAGTGTCTTTTCTAAGGTATGGAAAGCCACATGAAAGCAGCAAATACCATCCTCAAGGGGTTGCCATCCCTCACAGCCAGGAGTTTCATCACTTTCTGGGATGGCATCTTCCCTGGGGCTTGGATGGTTCCTATGCAGCAAGTGGGCACAAAGCCCAACTCCCAAGTGCCCATACCACCATTAAGCACTGGAAGCAGGTGGAAGCAGTGCTTGCCTCTCACATGTTGGAGACCCCCAACCCGTTCCAATCAGTCCCCCTGAAGCTCACCTTGCGTTTCCTTCTAGATTTCGGTAAAACCTTCTCTGCGGGGGCTTCAGCACTACTACCCTGCGGGAGGCTGGCCGCTTGGTTTGCTCCAGTGCTCATGGCCAGCGGCTCTTCAGGCAAACGCTCTGGAATCCTGGACAAAAGAGCCAAGTCAATGTTGACCCACAGTGACTTTACCTCATCACTGTCTTTCAGAGGAGACAGGAGCTCATTCCTACCGAAAGGAACCAGGGTGTAAAACTGGTCCTCCAGCTCCTTTGCTATTTCACTACTAGTCCTGGCATTAAGGGAGCCAAAGGCACTGCAGCCGCCGTGGGGTTTGCTGGCGGCGCTGGTCCCCGTGTCCTTGCCGAGCGGCTCGGCCCCAGCCGCTGCCGCTGCCTTAGGCGGTGGGCGCTCCTCCCGCTCTGACTCAGATCCCGAGTCGGAGGAGGACGACGAGGATGAAGACTCAGTCTCGATGAACTCCTTGGATTTGGGCGCCGTCTTACTTGGCCCCCGAGCCCGACGTTTCTCTCCAGCTGCAGCCAAGCGGGGCTCCCGGCGGTGCCCCGCTCTGCAGCCACTGCTGCCACTAACACTGCTGGGCCGGGCCCTCAGCGCCTCGCCAGCAGTGCTTTCCAGAAAACTGTGGCTCCCAAGGGGCTCCTCTGCCCTGTGGCAGTGGGGGCCGTCCCCGACAGAGGTCCTCTCGGTCCGCCGCGGTGCCTTTTTCGCTGCTGCCCGCCTTGGAAGTCCGCTGTCAGTGGCTGGAGGTGACTTTTGCCTGCTGCCCTTGCTGCCTGGCGCTTTGTTAGCGGTCCTGGGCCGTGGTCCGTCCCCAACGGCAGCGGTGGAGGTGGTGGTGGCACGGCTCTCCCCACTGCGGTGCTCAACTGGGACAGTGGCTGGGGTCTTCTCACTTTCCTGTCTCTCTGCCTTCACACGGCCATAGTAGGGATGGGCCTCCAGCGCTGGGCCATCATGGTGGCTCAGAATGGGTGCTTTGTGTGGGGTGACTTTATTCAGCCACTTGTCCAGTTGCCACTTGTTGGATGAGGGTGGCTCAGGCTGAAAAGGAAACAGATGGCAATGAGCTTAGTGCTGAGGCTCTGGTGCCCATGCCCTGAGGCTCCCTCAGGGACACCGAAATGCCAGGTCCCTTCTGGTACCACAGGTCGAAGAGCAAGCCCTGAGCCATGGCAACCCCCTGGCCCCGCATGGTAGGATGGGAGGCATGGGGCATGCTGTGCATGTGGGGATATTTTTGGTTCCTCAGTGAGGTTGGGAAGGAGAACGGTTTCTGCGATTCATCATTTCTAAGGATGATTCACGCAGCGCTACTGGAATCCACTTTACTGGGAAACGCTCCCAAGTTTCCAGATGAAGTATAAAGGCAATAGGAAGGGAGGAAAACAAGGCAGGGGTACAGCTGAGGCTAAGGGAGGAGAGGTAGTAGGAAAGCTAGGGATATGTACTTTATGTTCTGTGCCATCACAATAAATAGAAAAAGTATTTAAAAAGCATACAAAGAGGCTTGCAGCGGGGAGCTGGAGGGCTAACCAGGCAGTTCTTGTAATCTGTCTGGTATTGATGTTACAATCCTGTGAGATCCCACAAACATGTTTTGCGGTGGTATTGTCAAGTGCTCATTTTGTGAGTATTGTGAGGCTGTTAGCTTTTCTCTTCGTTCCTGTCACAACACGATCACGTTATAAGACTGCATCTAAAATATAATTGTGTTTGGACAGTGAAGAAGTGGGATAATTATTATTTCAAATGTAACCACAGCTCAGACAATGTTATTTCAGAATAATGTACAAGTGTTTTCTAGTGCTTCTTGCAATCAGTAATTTGAATGTAATAAAATGAAGAGGAAAAGCAAAAAAAAATGAAAGAAATAAATGATGGGGTAGATGGCCAGACATAACCTAACCCCACAGAAACCAGTGTGAAAAGCCTCCTAATTTCCTTAACTGAAACCAAAACTTGATCCACTGGGCTATTGCATATGAATAATCAAAAAGTGTGTCATGAGTCTAACATGAAAACCATTAATATTGTGGAAGAAAGTCTGCTCAAGAAAGGATATCCACAATCTCTAACTTCAGAAGAGTCCCTTACTTAACTCCTTGTTTAAAGAAGGTGCCTGAGAGCAACACAGGTTTCCTGCACAGCCAAGGGAATCTCCAGAATCACCCACTGCGGGTTGTATTAACTCTTGGACAAAAAGGCTTATAAAAGAAGTAAAAAAGTTAGACACTGCAATTCATGTGATACAAATATTCCCCTTCTCAAAAGCATCTAATTTAGTCATTATTGAGCTGCCCAATACCTATGGGAAGTTTGCTGGAATGACTTAAGTTTATTTTTTTTCTAAGCATGCCACCTAATATCTTACATGAAGAAATCTTTTCCTGAGCAGTAAATCTTTAAAATGAATAGGCAGGATTTCTCTTGGATGAAGATGTATTTTCATGACTCTAAAATAAATAGCATTTTTTAATTGTTGCTGAAAATAGACTTGTTTGGTGGTATTCATTATGCATAAACTGAATTAATATATACTAGATATATAATAAAAGGTTCACTGTACTTGAAAGTCTTTCCAATGTTCAGATGTGTTTAAGAAAAGGACAAGGCTCAGAAGCACATGAAGGAAAACATAACTCTGCTCATAAGTATAGGCCAGAGTGAGGGCAGCTTGAAAGTTCAAAAATCCTTCCAGTTTTTCTGTTACATCCCATTCTGCCTCTTTATGTATCTTGTAATTCTTGAAAACAGTGGTTCGCAAAATAAGGATTTCAAGGGATCACAGTAAACTAGCAGAAAACAGTGATTAACTGCTACAGTGTCATAATGTGGCACTTTCCTAGAGTGATTATGTCTGCTATTTAGGCAGAATCACTACAGTCCCACCAACCTATAAGCCAACTATGAAGTCTAATAAAAAGGATCAACAACATTGCCAGCTTTACTAATTTTGTCAGGAGTTTCAGGACACTCGTTATTTTTTCATAAAGCCTCAGCTCTCAGAATTATGGGCTTAGATGTACATCTGGGGTTTATTTAAATAAAAATTCAAATTCTTGCAGCTGCTGAAAAAAATCTTTAAGATGTGTCTTCTAAAAAAAAAAAAACCAAACCCTTTAGGAAGCATCTGCTAAAAGTAAAAGAGACTGCATACCATAAGGTAAACTAAAAAAAAACAAAACCAAAACAAAACAAAAAAAACCCCACAGAATTTTAAAATTGCTCTCACTATTTTTGGACTCTGGTACAGTTTTGGAATATTTGAGACTGTCAGTGTACATAAGTGGTGTCAATTCACTTTTTGGAAGTAATTTATAAAATTGGTTGCTCTAACTGAAAAGTACTATACTTTAATATCAATTAAAAAACAAGATACCTTGCAAGACAACAAAATCACAACAACCAAGAATAAAGAGCAGGCCTAGTAAAAAAAGATATTGGAAAAATTTACTTGGGAGCTTTTGCCAGTCCACTTTACACACCCAACTGCAATTATTTGTGGGAATAAAAGGGAAATCCCTAATTGTCTAGTTTATAGCACCCCCTGAGAAGGTCACTTACCATTCTATGGAAGAAAGGTTGGAGTGGTTGAAGCGGGACATTTTCTATAGCAAGTAAGGATGGAAATATGTGTGAGTATATATCTAGAGTGATCAGTGGCAGAAGGGTCTCTCTTTGTTGGTTTTTTGTGTCATGGGGGTCTGCTGCACTCAAGGCCCTGAAGAGAACAGGGCAGTTATTAATTGGAATAATTCCAGTGGTGCCTCAATGGGCAGAAGTGATAGGAATAAGTCTGAACTGCACTGAAATATGGGCTTGACATGAAAACCCAAACCAGGAAACTTTACCAGACCAAGATAGTCCCAAGGACCAATGTACCACAGATGTACACATGTGCCGGGCTTCATCAAGGAACAGAAGGATGAGATACACTTCCATAAAATTTGTGGGTGGATTCATCTGTACAACATAGACACCTATATCCGAGCTAGTTGACGAGTTCCTTCTCGTCAGTGGACTGTCTTCTTGAGTGTGAAACATTCCCTCTTGAAATAGACATCTGAAATAGGCCAGATGAGCTGGGCCCTAAAAACGTCTCTTCCACTCCACTGACTCTAAATGGGAGGCTGAGGTGATGAGCAGATGTACTTATCTACAGTAGAAGGGTCCAAATTTAGGTTGGATAACTCCTACATAGCATGTCTACATGTGTCAAATCTCTCCAAGGCTACAAGTGCAACCAGAGGCACAAGTGGCATGTATCCAAAAGAAACCTTTGCCAAAAAATTATTCAAAAATACTTTCTAGGGTAAAGAGTTGTTAAACAACACAATGGAGTCACTTTGTCATTACTACTACAAAGAGGGACCTGAGGTGTAGCTGAAACCATGGTAAACTTGAAGCCACTTTCACTGAGAGATCAGATAGCCTATAATATATGCATGTACTTAGCCCATTGTGGGGTAGGACTGAGCTATCAGCCATCCCTGCAGTATATTCAACCTACACAATCAATCTACACACTAATTTGTCATTATGATAACTTGCTTGTTCTGCTGTGCCATCAAAGATTCGGTTCAGAGCAATCCCATACCAATGAAGTGCTTTTTCATGGTATTTAAAGTATAGGTGGTGATGATGATGATGATGATTACTTTATTGGTACTTCTAATAGTACTGCTGCTAGCACTTCATCAAACTAGAACTAGGGATTCCTATGGTGCACATATACAGGAAGAGGTGGCTTCTGCCACAAAGAGTTCTGGAGGAAAGAGAGAATTTAGTTGTCTTTGTCAAAAATAGTCCATGGACAGCTAAAGTCCGTGAATCCTATTTACAATGGTAAAAAGAGTGTCTACAGTTGATCTAACATATCCCCTTTCTTCTGAGTGTATCAGTCAGGAAATTGACTCATGGCTCTACTTATGATGGGAAGCAAAACCTTTTGGAAGACAAGACAGATACGGAAAATGCCCATCCACCCTGCAGCCCTAAAACTGCAACTCTTCTTTCCCTGCCTCCCTAATGAAATCTATCAGTTAAGAAGTGTTGGTTAGGTGACATGAGTATACTCACCATTTAGTTAGTTCATTAGATATGCTAATGCTTCCTATTTTCCAAGCTAAAGAGAAGAGGAACAATGCCACACAGCACTCCAGAAAACAGCAGGGATTCACTGGCAGTGGCTCCTCAGCCACAAGTACTGATGTCCAGGCACTTGAAGGGCTTGATACACAGTGCTTAGGAAGCTGCTTTCTGCTGATGGGAGAAATGGGTGGGGAAGACAATAACCCTACTGATCACTTCAGCTTTGATCTGGTCAGTCACAACATGAGGAGTTGAAGGGAAAGAGTATATCCCATGATAATGGAATAAGCACAGACAAAAAGTGTATGTGAATCCTTGGAAAAAGGGAAAAAACTTTAATGGTTGTAAACTAGTCACCACAGTGGAGGCTGCAAAGGACACTGCACCTGGTGTGTGGGGCTAGTGGGGCCCAGGACAGGACCTGTCTCTCTTTTGGCCTGGTTACTGCTGCCTAGTTACTGATGCTTTGTCCCATGTGATGGCTTCTCTGCTTCCTTCCTGCCCATTCCTCCCTCTACTCCTCCCTGCATAGTGGGAATTCCCATTTGTCTAACCAGATTCAGCCTTATTAAAGGTCTGCAAGATAATTCAATGGAACAAAGAACAAACCAAGTTCTTAGCGTTTGAAATGTGGTTCTTTCTATGGACTTGAAACCCAAGGTTTCTTTCCTACCATCTGAAATAGTTGCAATGACAAGACATCATTGTTTTCCTTCATCCTCATTTATGACGTTAATTAAGGTCGTGCAAAGAATTCATGACTTCAGAAAAGAAACAGGAAATAGAAGCCTCGGTCCCTTGTTCATAATTTCAGGTTTGGCAGTCCACAAAACTGTAACTACTCACATTAATGTCGGAGGCATCTTAATTTGTCCACATCACTGAAACCAGTCTGAATGTTGTCTCCTGTTCTAGCTCAGCCATTATTCTTAGTTTACTGCAGACATAAAATGTAGACAGCTGAGCTAGTCACTACAGACTCTAAATAGTCAATGGAAAGAAACGGACACTTTTAGGGGGTAATTCATCTAATCTCCTTTATATGTGTGCTTTACAAGGAGCTGCCTTTACACTCTAGGCAACTGCATTTAGACACCTGAGAACAACTCAAAGATCTCAAAATGAGATGGGGAAAAATACAGAAGCGAAACAGTGACTGAATTTCCATATAATCTCAAATGCAGAAGACACACTGTCCTAGAAATAAGAATCTTCGAGTGCATATTATTTCAGATTATGGAAAAAAATAGGAATGGAGACCTAATAATGGTCTGCAGATTTCCACATTTTCCAGTTCCTCCCAACCTAGAAATATAGATTTCCTGCCAAGCATTGTGCTGGAGTATTCAAGATCATTGTACCTGAATGCATCAGTTTATCCTAAAGCAAAAACAAATATATATTTGCTTTTTCTACCTGACACAGTAGGTGAAATTCTCTTTAGGACTAGGACTGGAATCAAGTTCACTACTTAAATTTAGGTGGATAGGGCTGTCATTTAAAGAGCTTCCAAGGACATGTCTCTCTCCATTTACTGGCTAAAAGTATGGCATATACTTTTTAAAAGTGACTTCACTGGGTGCACAGATGTAAGTTAAAGCATCAGTGCAAAGCAGGCAGGACTTCCAGTCAGAGACATCACATAAGGATGTTTTGAACTGGTGCCATCAGTCATATGATGGGCCTGGGAAAGCACTGGCCCTTAGGGAAAGAACAGGTATCCTACTTTCCTGGGACACCCTGATCCTATCCATGTGTGGCCTCCCATATTCCACCAAGGCATGACCTATGAAAACCCTTTCAGCCATCACATATTTTTAAGTCCTTTACATTTTTGTATAAGCATGTGTCATACAGCATGTCCTAGAAGGCAAATCACACAAATATAATGCAAAGAGACAAAGCAATCTATTGGAGCAGAGCAGCTGCTTCGTGACAGTGACCACAGATAACTCAGGCTCTGTACAAAAGTAGTTCCACAGATCTCGAGAGGATATGTATAAACTGCTGAAGAGAAGGCACTTCCTCTTTGTTTCCATGACTCTCAGTCCCCTGCTCGACTTTCTGAAATCCATGACCTGCCTCAGTTAATTAACTTCCCACATTCCCTGAGGAATTGCTGCTCTCAGGTCCAAGCAGCACAGGCAGCTGCCTAGACAGTAAACACTCCTCCCTTCACATATACTATGCTTCTCCTCTTTTATATCATATTTCTTTCCCATCAACAGTGGTTCTTTCTCTTTCTTCACTTTGTCCTTTTTCTTCCACCTTCTGATATCCCACAGGGAGCAGGGAGAGCGAGTGTGAGATCTCAGCACCACTTCCAGTGGGGAACGAGGCAGAGAGAGAACAAGGTCCAAACACGTTGGATTTGGGAGCTCGGAACGGGAAATAAGACATGGGGTAGTGCAAGGAGGGCAACAGGAAAAAGAGACTGGAATGAAGAGAATAGAAACAAAAGGAAAGAGAACCAGAGAGTGATATTTAGGAAAGTAAAATTAAGTGGAAATGGATCTGAAAGTACTGTGAAGGAATGACGGAAAGGAATTTAAGTGTCAAATAAGGAAAAAAAGTGGCCAAACCTGAGAAAAATATATTAAGGATGTTTCTGTTAGTGCTGCATTTTGTCTGATAGGAAACATGGCCCAAAATAACAAAGCAAAAGATGAAGAAAGGCTTGCTGTTATTCAGTTTAGGTTTTTAGGGTAAGAGGATAGGTGAGGCATAGTTTTGAGGGGAGAAATCTGGTGATTGGATGCTTTATGTGGAGTAGAAAAATATACTGACTGTATTTCAAGTGTATTTACAATCTTCCTGCTAGATTTTTGAATATTTTTACATACATTAGTATGTTTGATGTGGCTGTGGAGTTCAGGGTTTTATATTAAAGGTGTGTATTGACCAAAACATGTAAAAATGTCACTCCTGGTAGAAAAGCAGAGCAGAGAAAGCTGTCTTGTCATGTCTGTTGAGCACTCTGCAGAGGTGAGAGCAGAAGGGGGCATAGCACTGACAGATTAATTGTAATTTGGGTAGGGCTTGTCTATATGTGGAAATTTTCAGTACTAGCTTTCCAGATGACAGGTTTGGGCTTAATATTTTGCACCGTGAGTAATTCAGTTTAGTCCATTTTGGAGGTGGATTAAAATAAATCACACAAAGGAAGCAGTAGAGGAGAATAATTCACTTAGAGAGCGAGGCGAGGGAAGTGTGTGAGTGAAAAACAACTGATTTGCTTGAAAAATCCACCCTCAAACTGATTTTATAATAGCTTCTCTGTGCAGAGTTCCCTTGCAGTGCTGGGAGCCCACATGAGGACTTACACACTAAGCAAGCCATTGCTATGGAGGCGGAGTTGCATAAAACTTCAGGCAAGCTGTGAGCCTTGCAAGGCACTCCACTCATCCCCAGTTTGAGGAGAATATTGCTGGGTTATTTCTTTCTTCATTTTTGTTTCAAATGCTTTAATCTGCCCCAGGGTCCCCTGCCACCTGCGTTTCCCAGCATGCCAGAAGGAGGATCCCTGCGCCTTTCTCTCTGTTTTTTCTTTTTTTTTTGGTGCATCTCCCCACGGCCTCCTTGTGTTGGCTTGGCTGGGAAAAGGTCTGAGTGGGCGTAATAATGGATTGCCACCCTAAATCACAGAGAGCAGAAGAAGCCCTTACCTCTGGGCTGGAGTAGTGCGAGGGCTTGCTGCCGTCACTCTCGCTGGAGCTGCTTTCACTCTCTGAGTCAGATTCTGAGCTGCTCTCGGATTCACTGGAGCTGCTGCTGCTTGACCCCTTGCTGGAGAGTCCGGGAGCTCGGGTGTTGGACTGCGGCACCAGCAGGCTGCCAGCCCCACATACAGCCCATCAGGGAGGGGGGAGGGAAGAAAAGAAAACAAGAACACAAAAAACACATGTAAAAACCATGGTGGTTTGGGGAGCATACCTATCTGAATGTCCGTGAGCTTGTCCCTGCTGCTGCTGAAGGATGGTGGAGTGAGTTCAACATTATGTTACTGTAACTGAGGGGAAAATATGGGGTTACCCTCATATCCATTTAAATCCACAGCCTTTGCCATCCCTTCTTCATCTGAGAGAGGGTCAAGTTTTCACTTCAGCTCATCTCTTTTCTCATTCAGCAGACATTTTAGGATACATTAAAAATGCCAAACATAAAAAACAGAGTATAGAAAGCAGTTTTACATTGTCTAATGAACACTGCATAGAGGTGAAAGCAGGAGATGAAAAAGGTGAACAGTTAAGAATGGAGTTGAACTTCACAGTACCAGCTATTTATAAGTAGTAATAGCAATAGCGATAATAATAACAATAATAATGCATCCTCGCTTGGAGCTTTCCACCCCCATCTTTTGTTCTGCAGATTTCTTCACCTACCCATAAATGATGTGGTTACCTATGTATACATACCATCTTGATATTGACAACTGCAAGGTCTAAGACTCTGATCCTGCAAAAACTTGAAAAGCTCAGGTTTGTGTTTTTGCACATCAGCAGTGCAGTGCTGTCAGCAGAGCTACTTTCCTTCTTAAAAGTTATGTTTGCATAACTTGCACGTGTTTGTATTATCAGGCCTGACAGCAGAAGAAATGTATACTTTCCTGAAATAGTTGACCATGCATATTAAAAATATCACAGCCATAAAGACTTGAGCGTGAAATGTCCTATTAAGTCATCCACCCTATTCCCCAGGCAATGGAAGATTGTTCCCTATAGCAGGGTGCATTTTCTAGTGAGTTGTCCAATTTGATTTTAAATGACTTGAATGCAGCTTTTACTTTTACCCCTGGGAAAGTTCGCTGCAAACTAACCCAAATTCCACTGTCAGAAATTTCTCCTTACATTCAACCTGAAGTTGCCCTTTTAAAATTTATTGTTCTTACTTATTATTTCATCCTATTACTAATAGTTGGTATGATAAATTATCCTCTTCCCTTTTTGCTTTCACATATTTGCAGACTGTTTTCCTGCCCTGCTCCAGTCATTCTTCAGACAAGGCCTTACACATTTACTTCTTCTGATGTTTCTTCATAAGTCATTATCTCCAGGGATATGGGATCATTTTTTATGGCTCTTTTCTGATCTCATTCCAATTTGTCTATATCTCTCTGATAACAGGATGCCCAAAACAGAGTGCAGCTTTATAGATGGGTTCTCGCTAGAGCCCTACAATGAAGGGCTATTACCTTCCTGCTCCTTGACGCGTTGCCTCTGTAAACATATACCCGAGCTGTGATGGAATATATAGTCCATTAACACTCCTACATCTCTTTCAACACTGTTTTCTCCAGAATTCCTCCACTGATAGCTACATTTTAGATTATTTTCTTCCAGAGAGATTAGCTTGCTTTTTTTTTTTCTTCAAACCAGATCTCATTTTCTCCTTTACTGCACATGCTTCTAGCTCCTTTTGATTTATTTCTCTGCCCTCGGAGGTGTCTGCAGCAACTTCTAATTTAGTATCAAATGCAAACTTAATTAAATGGTTATTCACTTCCTTTTCCAAATCATTAATAAGACTGTTAAATAAACCCCACATGAAACACACTGGTACCCTAATAACCATGTCTTCCCGACCCCATTCACTGGTGTTTATCATTACCCTAGTTTATGCTCCATCAGTCCAATATTGTGTTGCAATGCGAACTTGATGCTGCATTTTGTGAGAAATAATATCTAATAATTAATCACAGTTCTGCTAAGTTGCACTTAATGACTTGTCTTCACCTTCTAATGGTGCGTTTCATTCTGGAAAATGGGCTCCTGACACCTGACACAAGCCATATACGACAGGTGATTTCTAGTGCTTTGAAAAGAGCTCAGACCGTCAGAGATGCAGTTTCAACTCACAACTGCCCATGGCTATGCAATTCCTGGCCTTATCCCTGCCTCCCCTAACATATGCCTTTCCCCACCAGACCACCCATCTTGCACAAGACAATACACACATTGCCTGTACTTATAGTAACCCCCTCTCCTTTTGCAAGAAAGAGGCAGAGCTGCCCATGGCTTTCTTGCTCCAGAGAGTTTCTGGTTGCTTGGGGAATCGTGCTGCTGTTGGAGAGCTTTCTGCACCCTTTGAGGTGTAAAGGGCCAGGCAGTGCAGAAAACCTAACCTGAGATCCCATCATACTAATTAAAGCAAATAAAAAAACCACAAGATGGGAGAGGGAGGAGCTGACACACATTTTTGACCTTTATTTCCATCCTTACAACCATCAGGTGTTAGAGAGAAGCAGGAGAAAAAGCTCATTGCCCGGCAGGATGGCTCAATGCTCCATGTGTGTTCTCAGAAGTGCCTTTACAAATGACAATGAGTACCTTTAAAAACCTGCCCTCTTCTATTTTTATTGTTATTCATGATGTCTCTTTGTCTAGCCATGTAGGTGTGGTATATCCAAAATTTGTATAATAGCATTAAGGTGCAGAGGTGCACGAAACACAAACGGCTTATAAGCTTGTAAAAATTCTCCTTCCTGGAGAAGGAAAATTGATGTTTTGTGCACTGCTTCGAGACAATGCAGTTTTCCACTTGTACAGCTCACCCAGTAAACTCTAGATATAAGTTGCTTGCTTATATTAACAGATTACCGTCAATCCCTTGATAATAAAATAGTAAGAGCTATACAATGGCCACTGTAAACAAGTTTTCTGNTGGTTTTTTTTTTTTTTTTTGTCCTTAGGGGAATATGAAAAGGTAACTGCCTTTTCTGATGGTGTAGCTCAGGGAATGTTTTTGACAGTGTCTGATTCTGATGGATTTACAGTCCTCTCCACAAAAGCATTGTGACTGTTGCCCAGAAAGTTCTTCTACATCACAAAACATCTGCACATTTATGTCCTGCCCCTAGTGACTGTGGTTTTAATTTTTAAACCATCATTTTTGTTTGGCATTGACTGAAGTATTCAGAATTGCTATATAGGGGATGAGGAAGAAAAAAACCAACACAGTAATATTTCTTTCCTGTTGTGACATGAAATGTTTTCCTAGGCTGCTGAATAGAAATTGTTACAGCAGCCATAGATATAAAATATAACTGTTGGACCCTTCACAAACATCTGGAAATCTATCTTTACTGCTCTAACGGAAGCCAATACACTGCAAAAAATTAACATGAAAATATTTTCCCATTTATGCTGATACTGCTGAAGTCTCCAGGTCCCCCTTCTACCTTTTCCATTTTAAAATATAGCATAATCTTGCAAGAATCATCATTATGTTATAGTGACCAGGGTGAAAACACTTAAACATTTGTTCATGCATTCTTATTAAAAAAAATTACCATAATTTGAAATTGGAGACTTCCATTTTGGACTGTTCTTTCTGAAGTATGTAAGGAAGATCATGCAGTCAAAATAAAAGACCGATTTACATTTTAATGGCTGTGGCACATAACATTCATGCACATTTTGCTACTGGCTTATGCCCCAGAATTAATTACTACATCATAGAAATTATATTTTTATTTTAAGCAATTAAACAACAATTTGGCTAAGAACCACTTTCTTCTAAAGCCCTTGATCAGAGCATGCACTCTCTGACTTAAAAGAGAGTAAACACCTTGTAAAATTGCCAGAAGTTCAGTAATAAGATCACTTAATAACCAACACACCATCTGAAGTCTCTGATCAGATATCTTCCATCATCCTGGCTGCACGGAACTTGGTCACCTATACACTCTGCAAGTCTCCAACTTGATTTGGGGAGATTAAGACCTCTTCACCGCTCAAGCTAATTTGTGATCCAAACTGAGAGGCAGAGCCACCCCAATCCCTGGAGAAGCCTGAGAGGTGAGTTGTGGTGGGATTAGCTCTGTCAGACTGCATGCCTATGGCCAGACCTTGAACAGCACCTAAGCAGTTTAAACCTGTGCAGGAAGGTGAAGGCATTTGCTATTCAGTCAGTGGAGAGACATTCACAAATCAGATTGCCTCAGTGGCCCTCAGGAGACCTCACGAGGTTAATCACGCTGGATCTGGGTCCTACTCTATGCTTCATATTAAGCTGCTGTTTATAGCTGCACTACTTTCCATGATAATAAATTGTGGCATCCAGCACTGGCCACAGGAATTTCCCGATCAGCTAAGCATATGCTGCATTGCAGGAATTCAGTCTCTGTGTTTCACATACAGCATGGATGCCTGAGCAAGGTGCAAGCAAAACAGATCCAGTTCCTTACCAAACTGCCAGTATTTGATAGCAATATTAAATGGATTCAAAAGAGAAAAATCCCTATGTTGAAGAATTTCTGAACCAAATTCTTCACAGTGTTACAATGCGAAGGCACTTTATACCTACTTTACACAGGCATGGATGGTTATCAAGAATGCAAAGCAAGGGAGAAACAAGCCTTGAAGGAAAGACTGTGTCACGAAAACATACCAGAGTGAGCCTTTGACATGCTTTTCCAGCCACAAGAAAGGCTATGCAAATGCTGATGCTTCACGTTTTGTTGGGAGTCCAGTGGGTCTATGCAGTTTCACTTTGCAAAAATTGTATCCAGAGCCTTCTTATCAAAAAAGCTCAATAAGACTATCAGTCACTATCTGTTGTATTAGTTTTCATGTCTGGAGATGGGAAAATATTTAGCCAGTGTCATCTGCATAGCTGTGATGATCTAAACTATTTTTCTGATAAATCTCACCCTACGGTACCATCTGTAAAGCACTGTGTAACTACCAAGTGGCTCCAACTCCCCACTGGAAAGAGAAATGCAACAGTTAGTGGGAAGATCTGACTCAAACAAATGACACAGATGTTAGGGATCACATTGTCAACAACATTGAGAGGTAAACACAGAGAAGGTGATCTGAATTTGTAACTGTCACAAACGTTAGACAAAATCCCAAGGAAGGCTGTATTGAATGACTATGGTATTGAAATACCCAGAAAATCTTTCACTGTCTGGGAGATCAAGGCCAACTGTGTCTTTGTAACAGACACCAGTCCCTTGGCTGGTATAAACTGTCATAGCTACATTGACTTCAATTAGGCTACACTGATTTAAATCAAACAGTAAATCTGACCAAGACTCTGAAACGGTATTTCAAACTCAGTGATGAAAACATATTCCACGGTTTAAAGGAGCTCTGTTGGCAGAGTGTCTATTTTTATTCCAGATTAAAGTATCTGAAACACCACTTCCTTCTTTCCTTGAAGCCAACCTAAAACTTAGTGAAGGTCTTTCATGGAAAACTCTTTATGCCTTTGTTGCAAGAGGCAAATTCCACATGGTACTTCCTCAAAGCACGCACTGAGAACATTGTGCCAAGATCTTTATAGTTATTTCTGCTGCCTGGCACTGAAGATACTGCATGTCTCCCATGCACAGCACTACCTCCAGTGTGTTAGGAAACGTCCTTCGTTATTCTTTAAAAAGCACTTGGATATCCTTGTCCCGAACACAGCACGGAAGTGAAGCGAATTTATGTTTTTGTACCTTTGCTAACCGAGACCAGGAAACCAATTAACTGCCCGAGTTCTTTACAGTTGCTGATTGTCAAAACCCATCGCTCACTAACAAAAAAATGAGCCAGCCCTGCCACAGCTGGCTGTTCAGGCCTGAATGCAAAAAAAAAAAATTAGGCTGGGCACTTCCCTTTCTCCAGGTAAACGATTTCCCAGGAGTCTGTTAATATCTTTAGGAAACAGAGAAATGTTTTCATACCTCATTCCTATAATGGATGAGGTATGAAATGGGAGTCATGATGAGTGAGAGTTCTGGAGGTTGTTTGGCTTGTCACAATATATAATGCTTCTGTGAAAGCAGCGCACTGCCTTAGCTGCACCACCTTTGCACAGCACAACCAATAAAGCACGGCTGCCAAGAACAGAGTTCACAGACTCCACCTATATCTTAACACTGTCCTTGGGAGCTGCTTAAATAGTTTGTGCTGACAAGACTGCAAGTATCATCCAGTAATGCAGACCTAAGGTAAATCAGCTCTCTTTGGAGAGTCGTGTGTGCCCTGTGCGACTGCAGCTTAATTGCCAGAATAGTCACCAAAGGAAAACAAATTGATAGGAAAGGCTTCTTAGAAAAACAAACTATGAAGCTCACGCACACACACATACAAAAAATACCTCTAGAAAATTCAGTCTGGCAAGGGGTCTGGTTGATACTGGAAGCAGCAGAATCACAGCTCCCATCATGAAGGAGTACGGTAGGCAAAAGAAAACCACCGAAAAAATGCCCGGTTAAAAATCCCTCCTAAAATAAAACACTTAATAACAATTAACAGTGACATCTCTATATCAATAGCTCCATCAGGATGAGCGTGTGCCGGGGTATCTGAGATGAAAGGGTCCAATAGATCTGGAGCAGAATTAGCGTGGGGATGAAGTGGTTAGTCAGCGGCTGACAGCTGTGCTAGGAGCCCGGTGCCAGATTCCAGTGTAGGCTTTCCACCGCTGCCAAGTGTTTGCTTGTCGCTCCAGATAAATGGAGCATCAGCAGTGTTTTATTTGACCTGCTCACAAGAAAAATAAAGCAACTCTGACTTCCTCAGTGTGTTTGTCGTTGACCTTGCATCAGCTGAATATGAGCAGAGAGATTCCCTGGGCTGGGAAAGTTAACTCTTTAGTAGAAGAGGAGTGATATGAGTCTTTTTACCTTGGTAGTATAATTAGTTTCTTAATGGCTCAAAGTACAGTGACTTAAAAAGAAAAAGTGACAGGCACAGCACATGTGTCTTACACTGTCCTTGCAACATGCCCTTGGACCAATGGTCTGGAGAATGATGAATAGCTTTGAGAATAGCCCATGAGCAGCCACCCTCCTGCTTCCAGTGCAAAATCAGGAAACTGTTTCTATGGAGTCTTTTTTTTTTTGAGGGGGGGGAGGGGGCTTTCCTCCTGAGACCAAGGGCAATGGCTTTTGTGTGTTTTTCTTGATATGTACCTCAAAAGTGTTGTTTTTTTTCTTTTCTTCATCAGTCTGCTCACATTAGGAACTTTGTGTTTGAGATCCCCTCTCTTTTCTGGTCAAGGCCAGCTCCTGGGTGGAAATCAGACACAGTCTCTTTGAATTACACATCTAAAAGGGAAAGCAGAACACACACTTTTTCTGACCTTTAACATCCTCAATGTGTGCAGGTTCTCCTTCATGCATAGTGGCTAAAAGTGACAATCATATCCTGGAAGCAGTGTTACTCAAAGGACTCTCTCGGGAGACTCACACTTTTTTCTTCTCCTCTAGGAATCTAGCCCTCATACCAGATCAAAAGGCCCAGGGAATGGGTAACAAACCCAGACAGACTTTGCAAGAAAGGAAAAAGACTCCTTTGAGCATTTGTACATGGTACTAGTGACTGAGGCTGTCGTCAGGCATAGTTTTTTCACAACATAGCTGAAGCCTTGCAAGTACTTCTGGTACTTGTTGATTCTTTGTAATAACCAAGAGTGTTCTTCTAGATACGGATACTTTCCCATCTTTCCTCTTTCCCCCGTCTCTCCTCCCTTCTTCACTTTGAGGAGGTTCTTTTCCAGGTAGTATCAGGAGTTGCTGGATACAAGTGTCAATGTTCTCCAGAGAATGGGAGTTCATTTGAAGATCAGATTATTTTGGTTCACTGAAGAATGTAAATATCACTAAAAAGGTGTTCTGTTCCACTTCCCACTACATGAGTTAAAAACATGCCTGCACTTTGTTGGTTTGCCTGATAAGTCAGGAGCTCACAGCTCAGCTGTCAGAAGGTCTCATTACAGTGGCCTATGTGAAAGTAAAGGTGTCACGAGGCTCTGCACAAGTTCTCTTCATCACAGGGAAGCACTCAAGACACTGAATTCTTTCATCTGAAGAATAACTTCTGGACTGATGGCCCTTCAAGAGAGAGGAAGAACTCTGTAGGGGTCCCTTTCTCACAAAATCTTGATGTCATATATGATAGTAGGAAGAGTTTGGGGTTTTGCAAAATAAAAAATTTGGAAGTTATACCTGAAATCAATGAAAATAGGAAGAAAGGCTCTAATTTAGTGAAGGGTGAATGGAAATACAGAGTGTAAAGAGTGACAGGAGCTAAAGACTTCAAAGTTCAGCTGGGTGGTCATCTGAAGACCCTAAACAAATACATTTTCTGACTTTATGAACAAATAAGTCATATGATGTGTATAGTCAGGACTCCACCCAGTATGCAGGGCTTAAAAAGACTAAAAAAGAATGTAGTTGAGTTAAATCAAAGGCAATTGGACCCTCTTGGTCAGATCTTGACACAGCTGTCCAGTAAGTTAGAGGATAGTGAGTTTGAAGAGCTTTTCTGTCCTTATCCTAAAAGGACAACTAACTACTGTTTCACTTAAACAGTCAGAAAATGCCCTCTGGAGATTCCTACCTCTCTTGGTAGACTAGGGGGAATCTAGGATCCTAAGGATCACTTAAATGGTATGCCCAACATCATGTGCGTTGTGATCTGTATGGGAAGCAAGGGAGGTTTAGATCAGATTCCTCATCATAAATTCCCTTGCAAGGTTCAGTCAACTCTCTCCACTTGTCCTAAGGTTTGGAGGGTGTGGTGTGTGTGTGTGTGGTATGCAATATGAAGACCTATACCCACTCCTAACTCCCTTATTTCCTTAGAGTGCTATTAAAAGCTGATTCCCTGTCAGATTCAATGATGTCAGTACCACCTGTCTCAGGAACTGAACCTCCACTAACATTTTGAAGGTAATTCCAGCAGCTTGGTCTTTGGTGGGATAGTATTCAACCTGCTGGGAGAGATGTTGCAAAGATAAAGGTAATTAAGTACTGGAAGAGATCATCAGTGAAGATATGGAACATCAGTCACAGTAGTTTCAGAAACTAGGTTAGGCAAAAGAGCAATGCAAAAAATGTTCTATAGTGTGGCATTAATCCACAAACTTTAAAATGTCTCATTGGGAGAATTTGATACTACTTCTCTGGAAATTACCCCAGGTGCTGCTCTTGTCTCATTTATTTCCTAAAACATCAAGTGTAGATGTACTTCTATCCAAGAAAACAGCAATCCTTGTCTGCCATCACCTTATTTCAGAGTGACTGTTAACATAACTCATGTCATGGCTGGCCATCTAAATGGGCAGCCCTTTGTAATCCTCAGACAGAGCTGCACCTCATTTCAGCACGGCAGCCTTTTGCCTCAGTCAGCAGGGCCCCGGGTATGGTTCTCCTTCACCAAGACCTCTCGCTAAGCTCTGAGAGTCCAAATACAGATGAACTTGCGCAGATAAAATTACTAACTACCATAATGGCTGTCCAAATGGGTGCAATAAATTTCAGTGTGAGACAAACTCTCTCAGGTTTTACTGACTCTTAATGTTGCTGCTGCCAGCTTTAGTGTTACTCTTTGACTCAAGCCATATTCTGTTGTCTCCCAAAGGTCTTTTCGGCCCATCAGCTCTAATCAATATGCTGCCTTGAGAAGGAGCTGGCTTTAAGTAGGTTTGCTCACCATAAAGAACCATATAAAGAAAATTTGACTTCTACTCCTTGTCAGCATATATCACCCCCTATGCAGAGCAGCATTTAGATGATCTTTTAGCGGAATCCAAGTGCTCTCTTTTATATGTTTCAAGAAATGACAAATGCCTGGAAAAAATGCATAGTTGTTCCACAAAAGACATTAGGCAGACTCAGGAATGGCAAGCAGAACAGCTAATAAAGCCCAGAATTGTAGCAGAGAGGATGTTAAAAGCTAATTAGTTTGAGATTATTTGAAGACTTATAAAAGGTTCTTCTGTTCTCCTTTCTGATGTAAGTGCAGCCTATTTTCCAGCAACATGCAAAACTATTTTAATATGTTTTTAGAAATAGTTGCCCAGGATATGCTGTTTACCTATTGTTGACATACTGGCTCAAAATAAACAATGTTTGAAATTAATTTTTATCTGTTGAATATTTGCCTGTGGTGCAGCCTTAGGTTTTCAGGGGTCTGAGCCACCGGGAAAAAAACCCAACTTCTCCCGTTCTGGCCAAGCTCACATTTTTGACCCTGTACTCTGGCTCAGTAGCATCACACTTCACAGCTTGGCTCAGGGTGTCCACAAGAGCTCCTGGAGAGCAGGAATGATCTGTCTAGTGAGGGTATCAGAGTCTGACCCTAATCCAGCAACACAGCCTGCAGACACCTGCTGAAGGACTTTAAAGAAGAGAGAAGACCCCACTAGTAACCTTCCTCGGGTATAATGTGGCCTGTGAAAAACAGTGAGCAAATATAATAAGCACAAATATATAGAAGTATGTTAAGAAAGAGTTATATAAATTGTCCTTTACAATTCAGAAGAAAGAATAAAATGTGAATTGCATTCTTTCTTAGATGTCGCCTATGGAAAGCAAACTTAATGTTTGTTCATGCACACATAGATGATGAGGGGAGGCAGAAATAAATTAGAAAGTAAATATAATTTTACTTTCTTTATTAATCTAGAATGTAGTACCAATGTGCCTGGACTCAGTGGCTCCCCAGTTGCACACTCCCGCAGAATACTATCAATCCTTTATTTCTGCAAAATGTGCTACTAACTAGTAGGAAAAGCACTAGAACTGTGTGACATTTTAATAAAAAATTTGTTCTCACACCATGCCGTGTCCTGATGTAATAATAAAACTTATATCTTCCAATATACCTTTCAGTCCATATCTCATCTGTTTTGCTGTTCATTAACTGCTGTGCATCTTTTTAGGTTTCTTATGAATTTACAGTAGCACTAAAGCATGCCTAGGTGCCTTTGCTTATTCTTCAATGTTTCTTTTGTTCTCTCTGCCTCTCTCAGGGAAGGGGAAAGGAAATGTACACATGATTTACAAGGGCATGTAGTGATAAGACAAGGGGTAATGGCCTTAAGCCGAAGGACGGTAGATTTAGGAGGAACTTCTTCCCTTGAGGGCAGTGAGACCCTGGCACAGGCTGCCCAGAGAAGCTGTGGCTGCCCCCTCCCTGGCAGTGTCCAAGGCCAGGTTGGATGGGGCTTTGGGCAACCAGGTGTAGTGGAGGGTGTCCCTGCCCATGGCAGGAGAGATTGGAATGAGGTGATCCTCAAGGTCCTTTCCAACCCAAACCAGTCTGTGATTCTGTGATAGTGAGGAGAAGGCTGAAATACCGGGAGAAATACTGCTAATCAGTGCTGCTGCTCCCTCCCAGCGCCACAACAAGCTGTTGCTGCCTTCTTATCCCTGCCCCTAGGCTAATAGTCCCCTTCCGGCATTCTGGTCTTTCTGTAGTATCTCAAAGACCCCTCTGCCTGCCTGCGGCCCTGCATGGTCTAGGATGTGCTTCATGAAGTGATGGGCCTCTTCAGAGTACAAATTTACATTTAGCAGTGCGACCCAGCAGGGAGACTGTGAAAGGTGTAAGAGTCAACATGTGTGGCTGCTAGGAGTTCAGAGTCCAGCTGTGAGGGCATGCATTCAGTATTTCTTTAACTGTATCAGGTCACCTGCCTGCAGCTGGGAAACAGCTGGGGGAAAGTGGAAGGCTCTGCACAAGGGCTTTGCAGAGAAGATGGGGCAGACAGATTTCCAGGAGAGTATGGTTTTTCCACAGTCAGTGCAACAAGAACGTAACTCTTTGGGATTTTTCTTTACCATCTCGACATGAGTCCAAACCCCACTAGGCAAGCCTTAGCTTAGGGAGAAAGATCAAGTGTTTGGTCTTTGCCATTAGCTTAGACACTAGGGGATAGCTAGATGGCTTTGTTGATAACTAGCTTGAAGACCCCAGCAGGCCTTCTGACAGTTTTATTAATCATAAAGGTCATTAAAAATAGCCAATTCCTCAGGGGCAAAGTAAAAACAAAACCTCAGAAGAACGATTTAGGGAAGCATCTCCCACTCCTGAGAGCACTCAGTTCCCAATCTGTGCAGGGAGCTGAAAGGGAATATTTAGGAGTGAAACTCCCAAGCAATATAACCAATTGCTTTCTCATGGAAGGGGCCTTATACTGCAACAAGGAAAGATATCGATGAGCTTTGTGTACAGCTCGGAGGCACTGAACTTTCAGACTGCTGACTCCAAGGCTCTCATGTCACATCCAGGATCAGCAAGACAGGTTTTGCCTTTTCACTTGGCCTTTCCTCTTTCACTTCTTTGCTTTCCCCTTGCTTCTCCCTTTTCCTCTTATCTTTCCCTTTTCCCCATGCACTACCTTGCCTTTTAAAAAGAAAAAAAAATATGAATGAAGATAACGTTTATTTGCCTCTATGCCACTGTCAAGTGCCTGCACACTGGCAATATTTAGCTGCCTTTGCCATGTTAATCTGTCAATCTTAAAGATGACTTACATATCTTAGGGCTTCTCATGTGACTTTAGATGCCTCTGTTTAGGTACCTGAATCCAGTCTTAACTTTGTGACATCACAGTTGTGAACAATTCCTTCCAAAGCAGCCCAGCTGTGAAACAAAGCCTTGCTATCTTGCTATCAGCCCACAACCAGGATTAATTCTGGGTTTTTTTATTGATAAAAAGCACAAACTTTCCCAACAAAATTACCTTTATAGGGATGTTGACCACAAAACTCAGTGGTAGCTTAAATGTCAGCATACATTTTTCTTGTTTTCACTGGAATGTTTTCAATGCTGAATAAAACTGTGAAGAATCAGGACATAAGACAGGCCAAAAAAAAAAAAAGAAAGTGGATGGAGGAGAATTGTAGTTGGTGGGAAAGAGAGGAAGCTTGCAGAGCCAGTTTTTCTGTGATCTGTGGAGCTGGTGACTGAACCACACATCATAGATAAATGATACAGCACCAGCATGGTGCATCTCTGCAACGCTAGGAGTGTTTGGACTCCTGTGGCCCAGGCTTAGGAAAACTTGGGTGAGACTCAATGCACCAGTATAAGCAGAGGGGATCAGCTGTCTGGAAAGCAGGTTTGTGGACAAGGATCCTGAGGATCCTGGTGGACACTGAGTTTACCATGAGCTAGCAATGCTCGCTGTGAAGAGAGCCAACAGTTCCCTGGGCTGCAGTAGGAAGCGCTGCCAATGCATGGAGGGAGGTGATCCTTCCTTTTGGCTCTGTCCTGGTGAGACAGATCTGAAGTACTGGATACAGGTATGGGCTCCTCAGTACAAGAGTGACATGGAGTGACTCTAGCAAAGCATCATAAAGATGATTAAGGGAGGCTGGGATGTCTGGGAGCATTAAATACCTCATAGGAGTAAGTAAAGAAGATAGAGCCTGGATCTTCTCAGTGGTGCCCCGTGACAGGGCAATGACATAAATTGAAATAAAGGAAGTTCAATTTAAATATAAACCCTGCCTTTTTTTTTTTTCTGCTTTGAAAATGGTCTAACTCTGGAACAGGTTGTTCAGAGAGGCTGTGAAGTCTTGATCCAGAGAGATATTCAAGACCCAACTGGACACAGCCCTGAGCAACTGCTTTAGCTGACCCTGCTCTGAATGTGGGGTGACCTGGATGAACCTCAGAGATGCCTTCCAGCCTCAGCCATCCCATGACCCTGTGGGACTAGCTCAGGTACCACAAACTATGGTGCTCCCTGGGAACACAAAGCTCTGTGGGGTACAAAGCCCACCCAAGAAGATGGAAAACTACATGGGCACTGAATTGTTTCTCAGTTCCATCTGGCTGTGAGTGTCCCTCCGTTGTGTGTTTAAAGCTCACTCAGATGGCTACATAAATAATTGCCCCAACTTGACTGAAGTGCAGAATTGGCCTCGGGCACCAACACTACAGCTGAAACCATGTGCCAGCTGCGCATCACATGTTGGCAGCTTTACCCACCACACCATTCTTTTGCAGGCTCCTCCATGTTTGTCATGGAGTAAAATGGACTCTGGGGGTCTTATTAGGTTCATTTACTGTGTTTAGTGTGTTTTACAGTAGATGGAAGGTGCAGCAGCTGCAGGCTGGAAAAACTTCCTTCTCCTTCAACGATTTTCGGGATCCGTTTCTGAATGTGGCCAGCACTGTCTGAAGCAGATCATCAGGTCACGCTTTATTTATTTAACTATACTTTACAGCATCTTTCTCCTTCTATAAAACCTTGCTGTTAGGAAACTGCTTTACAATTTTTTTAGGAGTATCTCTCATGTGCAGTTGTCTAGCGTCACTGTCCAGAGCAGCTTCTGACAATGCCAATGCACCAAGAGCTGCAAAATCCTGCCCTTCTGATATCAAGAGTAGAAAAGATCATCATGAAATAATAGACTAATGTGGCTATTCTATCTATGCTGCTCATAAATTACATTTTGAACCTGGCAATTGCAGGGTAATTAGGAGGAGAGTAGTTCTCCTGCAGGAGCATATATTTCCTATTCTGCCTGCCTGGCACACTCCAGTTTAATTTTTCCTTTGTTCACTCAGCTCGGAGAACGGCAATTACCAAAGGTGACAGCCTAGTGGCAATTTTTGAATCATGAAGAGACTTAGCACTGAAATGAGAAGAAGAAAAAAAAAAAAGACAGGTATCACTAGTAATTAAAATAATTTTGAATTAAAAGGACTATTTCAATAATTGCTTTTGTACTATAATTGTCACCACATAACCTATCCATATGAATTACTAATACAGTGAAATAACACTACTGTGGAAAGTGAGCTTAAAAAGACAGTCTTTTAAAAAACACCAGGAGCTAAGTAATGCTTGGGCAGACGTTTTGGAAAGGTAGATGATGCCATGACTCTGATCACTAACAGCCTTGCGACTTTCAAGCCCTCCTTCCCCCTTTTGGCCCTGTCAGAGAGGCACAGGAAACAGTGCAGGAATTCCCATCTCGGGTGGCCAGAAGAAGGTTTCACATTATTAAAATAGATGATTTCCTTCATCTAAGAGCCTCTGAGGAGCATAAATTACAAACAACATCAAAGCAAATGAAAAGTTTTAGAGCAGACTGTCAAAAAGACTGCTGGGGTTTCCTTGGTAGATTTCCAATTTTAAGGAGTCTCAGCTATTTACTTTCTTTCTCAAAACAATTCCATATGTCTGAGGATTATTTACGGTTGTTTTGATTTTTGTTGTCAAGGGTTTTAAAGAAACAATATCATAATTATTTAACATGAGGAAATAAAGTTAGACAGACAGTGCCTGCAGTAACGAATTACTGTGATGATCTCATGGACTAAAACTTCGCAGACTTGCTCTGTGCTCTCCAGGGTTAGACAGCATGAGTCTAGATACAAAGAAAAGCAGTATAGCCAACTGGAAACAAGTATAAGTCTGATGCTGTACAAATACAGCAACTAATTATTCATGTTGCCATCACTGGTTTTACAGGATGAAACACCATAGCCACAAGAGTAAGGGCTGTGACATCCTCTGGCCCAGATCTAAAGTAGACCTGAGAAAACTCTGTTTCATGATTATTGGAATTCACCTGGTAGAAAGCACAAAGGCCAGCTGTGGCCTTGGATTACAAGTCATCAGGGCAAGCTGTGAACAGATTAATATTAGCTTCCTAACTTAGGGTACAGAAGGGACTATTATTAGAAAAGGTGCAGAGAGACTACATGCTGCTGAGGTTATTAGCTAGTCCTGAGGAGGTGGCTTCTGCTAAGTGTGGGTTTTAAGTGCTTTCACTGCAGGGCAAGGTTGTCATTAGTTGCTGAGACACGGACTGCGCAGGAGGCTGGTGTGCCACACCTCAGCCTGTAGTGCCTGCCCGCAAGTCCATGGGTATATTCAGTGGTGACCTACAAACTAGATATCACGCTGTATTGGCCGCATCCAGGAAACCAGGCTCCATCTATGCAGTGAAGTAAGCCAGGAAAAAGGATAGGGTTGTGAGAAACATCACCACCTCTCTGGATCACCAAGCAGGAGACTGCACTTTTAAGTTCTGTCATTATGTCGGCCTAAACCTCTGCTACGTTGTTGTGCTGGCAGCAAGCAACCACGTGAGATAAAGATGCTTAGAAGGACAGAACAAGTCCAAACACTATTTTCCTGTATGGGAGGGATCCCTCTTTATTTCACATGTGCATGAGCATATAGGTGTTTGGCCAAAAGAAAAAGAACAAAAGGTCTATAGTAATTGTTTTAAAGCCTAGCAGTAAAGGCCAGATTCTTAAATCTGCCATTTACTGCTGGTGATTCTTCTAAAAGTTATTCATAGTTCTTACCTAGTTATTCTTCAAAAAGTATTTCCCTAAACATTGCATCAATAATTTAAAAGCTGCGACGAGATATGATTTTCAGAGTGACCTCTGATTTGAGTTTGATGGCCCGGAGAGGACTAGATCAGAAGACCAATCATACATGATAATCATGTGACATGACATCACTAATGAGTATGCTCTGATGGGTGTGCTTCCCTGGACTGAAATGTGACAGCTCTGGCCTTCTGTGTACCATTGGCAAAGACTGAAGAATACTGTCTTTGATTGCCTTACTCAGTGCTTGCGTTGACTTGAATGTTTGTGAGGAGCTTGGGCGAAACATAAGCTGGCCTCTCTTAAGTTCTTCCTAATCCAAAACTACCTGGATGTAGTTACATCTCATGCCAAGCTTATAGTTTAAGCTGATTACCTTCTGCATTGAATGTGTGTGCTTGATAACTCAAAGCTGTGATTCATTGGCTCAGGTCTTGATTGTGCCTTTGATTTGATGACTGCATTGTCCATCATTAGTTAGCTTGTTCTGGTGCTGCTAATACAATGATGTGTTTTACATTTGTTTGTCTATTTGTAGTATGCATGGCTGGCTTCTTCACTCCAATTATAACATGAGGCATGTCAGCTGAAGGTGTATGTAACTTCAGACCCTCCCCTGCCACATGGCCCTGCAAAACAAATAACTAACTCTACCCCCCACAAGATGATATCAAGATAAAAATAAAGCTATTAAAATGCTGTTTCAGCAATTAAACTAAAAAAAGCCCTCGAGATTGGAATGTTACCTTTAACAAGCTCTTTACCAGGTCCAAGACAAACTTAAGGCAATCACTTCCTAGTGAAGGAAACCCTGTTTACATATCAGTTTTGGAAACATATGTTGTTAATTTTAAAACTGCAGTTGCCATATGAGCTAGGTGTCATTTCTATAAGAAAAGGATGGTGCAACTTTTGGGGATAATTATTTTTTCACCACAGGTGCAGAAGATGCATTTGAGCACCCTAAACATTCACACAACCTAAACTCTGACTCACTCAAACCACAGCCTATCACAACCTGAAAGCAGTGTCACAAAGTCTGTTCTTTCAGGCATACTATGGCCTTATTAAAAAATAGCAGAAAATGTATTGGCAGAGGCTCATCTTTTCCCCTTCCAGATTTTACCTTCCTTTTCACACTGGCCAGACTACCCACATGTTCATTAATCCTCCTGGATTAACTGGAGAAGTGACTGGTGGGACCATGCAGTTACAGTTTGCAGTGACCAGTCCTTTCAATTTCTGGTTCAAGACCTGAACACTGGTGCTTGACAGTCCTGTGGAGCTCAGCTCCAAAGCAGCCAAGGAGTGTGCTGTGGCGCTGTAGTACGTCTTCTCCACATGGTACAGTGGGAATTCATTTGCCATAAGTTTCCTCATTTAAACTGAGAAGGTATTCATAGCATTTGCTGTACTGTATTTAAATGGCTGATGTGGTAAATTACTGACTTACGAACAATTCAAACCAGATCCCAAATTTACTGCTGCTCCATACTTATACCAGACTTTTGGCCATAAAACCAATCCCAATAATTTGGGTAGTACAACTCTATAGTAATGACCCCATCCAACCAACCTGGGAGACCTTACACAGGCCAGGGGGACAACGGCAGTATACAGTAGGAAATGACAGGAATTAGTCTTGGCTTCTGCAATACTAATAAGTGGTTAATTCTGCATTTTGACCAAATGGAAGAAAATAAAAATATGTTTCCTACAAAATAATGTGGTGTTGGCTGAGAATAGCTAACTACACTGAATGCTAAGGCACTCATCTTCTCTAACAATGCCCTTTGCACACATAGAGAATATGCATGGAGATCATGCAAGGCTCCAAGAGGGGGCCAGATATCCTTGCAACACAAGATAGAAATTCCTGGATAATCAGGTGTGAACCTGGTGCTTTTCACAGTATTAAATCCCTTATAATTATTTAGGAACGTGAATACATTTATATATAATACACAGAAAATATCAGCAGCTGAAGAGCAGATAACATGCGAATACAGAAAGTGGTATAAAAAGAGTTGAACCAGAGGTCACAGTACATCTCTGTATCAATTAGAGAGTGATAATCTCAGAGGAGTGTTTAGGTTTTGCTGTCTTCTGAAACTGTTCTCTGGGGCTACACAACTGACTTTGCAGCTCTGGCTTTTCTTGTCAACTTTAACAGAGAGGTTCTGCAAATCCCTCCATCAGGAGAAGGAGGAGGAGGAGGAGGAAAGCCGAGGGTGATCTGAAAGCTGGAGGAATCCCAATTTCGGTTCTATTGAGTGCTCCACCTCTTGACATCCCTATTTCAAAAATGTAGGTGACAGCTTTCACGTCAGAAGCCCAGAACTCTTCTGTGCACCTCTTCCCACAGGTCCTGGGAGGTGTTTGCCTGGGGAGAGTTTGCACGAAAAAGTCTCAAACGGGAAAAATGAGCGTGGTTGTTATTAGATTCAGCAGATTGGGAATCTGCCAAGCTTTTACAAAACTGCTCATTTTCTGAGTCTTCGCTCTTTTAGCTATTTTTTTTTTATTATTACTATTGAGCAGAGGACAAGATCTATCTTATTAAGTGAAAACAATAGAGTGAGAAATTGGAAATTGCCAGGAAGCCTGGGAAAGACCGACACTCAGTTGAGATTTCATTCCATGTTTTCCTGTTGACCTCACAGGCTCCTGACACAAGAGCTCTGAGTACATTAAAGAAAGGCCACAGTCTCATTTGGTCCTGTGAACATTGGCAATATGTTATAGGGACAATATACAAGCTTGAAAGGGAAAAACCGCAGCAATGTCCCCATGCCCTGGAGGTTTTGTCTGGTGCAATGCTGTTTAACCAGAGCACTGTGAGGTTTTAAATGGCCATAAGAGATTTATAGTAGGTCATGACCAGATCTCTTTTCAGGGCAAAGTTTGAAAAGTCCATTTGTCTCAAAATTTAAAAAAAAGAGTCTGGTAATTCTCCAAGGTTTTTCCTCTTCCTTCAGGCAACTATTTTTGCCTGGCCAGAGTTCCTAAACCCTCCCCAGGAGCCCTTTTAATGTGGGAAATATTGTCCTAATGTCTGCTATCAAAGGAGTAGTACTGAAGATACAAATATTTACAAACCCACTCTAACTCCACATGGTCAGTATCAAGCTTATTAAGTTTTAGAAAAAGGGACACCATGACCTTAAAAGAAGTTGCTTCGGGAAATCAGTATTTGAGGGCATTATTAGCAGGGAAGAGTGATGCTTATTGCAGGGAACTCAAAAGGCTCAAGGTGCAGGCAGAAATCCCTTGTGTCTGGCTGATGGTGTGTCCACCCCACTCCAGGTCTGGCAGCTGAGGATCATCTCTGGCTGGGCTGTGTGGCAGTGCCAGTCCTCTGCCGTTGCCCAAGCGGGCTACTTCCCACAATGTGCCTGAAAAGCACGCTGGTGTCTGTGGGGCTGTAAAATGAGTCAACAGTCTGTGCCCCCTCCCCCGTTGCTCCTCCTGCACAGCAAGAAGAATGGTTGACCCTCTCCAGTGATGGGTGCCACATCAACCTTTCAGCAGCGGATGGTGCTTGAGTAGCCTCTACCCAGCCTCATGTACGATCCTGCAAGCCAGCCGGGACTTGTCTCCTGCTGTGTGGCCCTGAAATTGGGACAGCTGGAGGGAGATGGGGGGTTCCGGGAAGGGCTTCAGGCACCCCAGTGAGATCAGTGTGGTTTTGAGAAACGGGGAAAGGGGAGAATGGGCAAGAAAGATGGCAAGTGGCAAAAGAGGCTCTGGGACAAATTCCCTGTGGGAAACAGAGAGCCAAAATCAGGGGCCAAGTGGAGGAAAATGCATCTGTCAGAGGCTCTGTGTCTGGTTTTCCTCTTTTGTCTCTAAAGGGGCTATAGGAAGGAAGACAGGGAAGATGCAAATGACAAGTGAAGTCCTGCAGGACTGCTGGGATCTGGGTGCTGGCTGCCCCCTCGACAGCACCTGCACCACCAGCAGCCATCACCTGCCTGAGTATGAAACAATGCAGACCTCCCAGGGTACGTGTGATGCCAGGGCTAGAGCACATCCTCACAAAGGAATATTGAAGAGTCTTGAAGGATCATTGCAAAGGCAAGAAATTAACTTGGCAGGTCTCTGACTTTTCTGAGGTAATTTTATCTGCTGTGTAAATCAGAATCATCAAATTCTTAAACCCTGCTCCCCTGTTTTCTTATTTGACAAACTGTTTGTTCATTTAGAGCAGTTATGCTTGATTGTGCCAGTAAATAATAAGTGAGAGCTATCTCTGAATTATTTGGCTGCTGATTTCCACAGAGAAGGGCCTATTCTCTTCTGTGTGAATGCCTGTGTAAGAGGCAGTCCCTCAGCATGAAGAAAAGTTACACGCTTGAGTCAAGGATGAAAAAGGCCTTTAAAAGCTTTATAGAAATCCAATACAGAAGATACGCTGGTATGCAAAGTAAATTTCATCAGGTATAAAATTTCTGCCTTTAAAATAAATATTTTTCTTTTTTGCAAAATAACAGAAGATTGCAGACAGAATCAGATGGCACATGTCTCATTTAAATCATACCCCATGGAAAAATACCTAATTTAATATAAGAAATTTCTATTTATTTCTGTTTTTCAAAATTATATAATTTTCAGGTTATAAAAATGTAATGTCTGAACTATAAGAATATTACACCTGGTTTCAAACCAAACCTAATTTTACATCTAAGTTAAAACACATGAGAGCACACAATCATAATACAACCTGGCCCCGCTCTGACTGCTAAAAGGGCAGCCTACTATAAATAGAGTCCTTGAGAGAAGGAAGGTCTTCTGTTTTGAGGAGAACTTTGAAATTTCATGACATTCCAGTTTGGAACAAAGCTCTCCAATTTTGGGTTTTCCCATGAAACAGAACCCCCAAAAGAAATCAATAATGATGTAAAATAAAACAGAAGATGTTTGTTGTGATGATTCATAATGAAAAGGTCACCAAACAGAACTCCTGGAAATGTTGACTGAGGAAAAAAAACCTTACAACTTTGGAAAGTAATCCATTTGAGTTTTTGGGATCTTGGTTTGCATTAAAAAAGCTCCAATGATTTGGAAACCTGAACACTTTCCCTGCAGCCCAACTCACCAGGTTGCCAGTGAGGGTGTCAGGGAAGATAGTCCAGCTGCACTGAAGGGTGACCATAACTGGATCCTGATGTCTGAACCACACACCAGGTGTGCTGCTTTAAAATAATTTGCTTGAGAAAAGGTTGGAAGTGCAAATAGTCAGTGATGTGACTTTTAAAACTGGAAATATTTCCAAAGTGCAGAGGTCAAATCCTCAGTGAGTGAACAACTGGAATAATGCTACAAAAATCAGTGAAGCTATTTAATTTTGTACCAGTGAAAATCTGATCACAGAAGTTTAAAACAGAGTTCAAAGGCTACAGCCAGTGTAAATGAAGAATCATTGCTAGTGTGCACTGATCAGAGCTGTCGATGAACCACAAAGAGACATACTGTGGCACTGAAAACATTAAAAACAATTATCCGATTTAAGCTTTCATTTCAGGCAGAAAAAAAAAATCCCTCAATCAAACTAAACCAGAAACTTGACATTTTGCTATTTACTTTTCACATTTACCATGAAAAAAAGCTCCCTGCTGCCCTAAACTACTTGGGTAAACCCAAAGGCTTGCATGCAAAGCCAATTTGTCAGTGCTGGCTGAAAAGCGTATAAACATACCTTCTTCTCCTGATGTCTGCATGAAAGACTTTTCACATGCATGGAGAAAATATTCCTGTTCACCCAGCTCTAGCCCTACAGCAGGGTATATCATTCCTGCCTCGCCAAAGACCCCCAACAGTTTTAATCTTGCTTCTGGGTATATCAGGAATGAGGGGAGAAATCCCTACTTCAGAAGCTATGCAGGGCAAAGTCCTCTGAACGCGGCCTTGCTTTGCTGTCGAGATTTCGATGCACTGCATGGAAAGAAAGGAGTTGGGGAATTTTTGTTTGTTTGCTTTTGGGGTTTGTATTTTTTTTTTTTAGAATGAAGAAAGAAATGCTTCTTGGATGGGAAGAGACTTTTGCAGCTACTAGGATCTCCAGGATTCTAGGAGTAAGGCCGATGGGGGTCTGTAACAGGGCTGTAGGAGAGTATCCCCATCACAGACTTTTCAGTAGAATTTGGTTAGAAGTTCAAGACGATGGTCCTCAAGAGATTTAGATGGTATTTTTTTTCCCAAAATTATGGGTAGCCACGAGATGACCTGCATATATCACCCAGCATGATCTGATTCTGATAAGGGAGGATGATGAAAGCATTGGCAAAGGAATGAGTCTGGGAGGAGACAAAAGTGGTTTTGTGAATCTAATCCTTTTCTCAAGGCTTTCTTAGACAATTATTTCTGCAGAGGTACTACCAAACATGCCCGAAACCTTTCAGCTGCAGTATTTTTCAAGGTAAAGCACTAGTATGAGATTTAGTAGATCACACCAAGCTACAGGACTCTAGTGGACTGCTGCTGCACCTTCCCACCAGCCTATGTGAAATAGCTAAGTGGGAAACTGCTCTCCTATCCTAAGAGATTTCATAATTTTCACAAGTCAGATTTCACAGATTTTCCGTTTTTTTTCTCTAGGAGGAAACCCAGGCTGTTCAAGGATCACACATTTTCTTTCACTGAAGTGCAAGAAACCTAGAACAGTGTGAACCCTTTTTCAGTAGCAGAATACATCCAACTCTTTAAGAGGAGAGGAAAGAATTAAAGTTTTCCTGCAGCCTGCATTGAAATTGAGGTAGTAATGAAAAAAAAAAAAAAAAAGAGACACCTGGATAGGATGTCATGGGGTACTTTAGCCCATGACAGTGTCTTCTCCTAGTCGAAACATCTCAGGCTTGATTTAGCCATGCACTGGTCTGCACAGGGGAATCCCAGGCACCTCTTACTTTGTACATACTCACTTTTTTATAAACTTCCTGTCCCTGTTGCCCCCCCTTTTTTTTTCCTTCAAAGAAATTGGCCGTGGTTCTGCTTCTGTGTAGTTTTCTCTTCACCCTCCAAAGGGCCAACCATGGTACAGAGCATGTGTTGTCCCAACATGAAGACTCTGTACTGAGGAGTCCCTTGCCCACCCTGGGTACAAGCACAGCTCATTTGCGGGACTGGCCTCCTGCAGAACACTCCAGCTCTCCCCCAGACAAACCAGGGCTCCCCTTTCCTTTTTTGCCTCCCTCATTGCCAAGGTCAGAACAAAAACAAAAGCAAGGAGAAAATGCTCTTGAAACTAAAATAGAAGTACACACAAGGCAGTAGGTAGACAGCCTGATCACTGACAAAGGCCAACCCAGAAGTTCATCTGGGATTTCTAAACCACCTTTTCAAGAGGCAGGTAAAAACAACTGGAGCAAGCATGTCATCCACAGAGCTGGTGCCAGGACACCCTGTTGTGCCTGGCTGATTACCGAGTGATTAAAGCTTGAAGCAGGGAATCTCCTTCCATCTGCTGCATGGACTACTGTCTCACTGAAAGGGAACTGAAATGCTTCCTTTGCATTGCTGCACCTGCTCTGTAGACTTCCTCAGCTACAGCTAGGGCATGATTTGCAAACACACGAGGGTGAAAGCTCCCAAGCTAATGTCCTGTAACTGGACCAGGCTGAAGTGCCGCTACTTGCTACAATTTTTCAGCTTTTCTTAACATAAGGTGGTAATGAAAGCGCGGTGATTTGTGGGAACAGTGCGGTCCCCAATTTCCTACTCTTGGTGCTGTGTAAATCTCAGCTGTCTCTCTTCAGACTGCCAGGAAATAGATACAAATGTATTTATACGATTTCACTTTCGCAGCATAGCACTAAAAATAGCACAATGCATCATTCACAGTACACATCTCTTTATTCTCTTATCCCACCACTGAAGAAAGAGACACATAATATTATCAACTAACTGTCCTCCTACCTCTTCCAATAAAGGAAGTTTCAGCTACCAGACCTCCTATCAAGGTTAAAATCCCCTTTGTTTTACAACATGTTCATTGCCTAAGGGGACTGTCATTGCCCAAAAGGAGCATAATGTTCAAGTCTCACTGAAATATCAGAAGTAATATCAATAATATGAAAACACAGAATTCATTAACAAATTCACTGCCCATAGCTATGTACTCATGATATATGGGAGTGGTGCTCAGAGCATCAATTCAACAATACTTTAAGTCAGTGCTCTTTTGACCCACATTGATGAAGATGGACAGACAGGTTAGACAAGATTATGCCTCCAAGGGTCATAAAAACGTAGAAGTTTCTCAACTGCAAACTGATTTTTCAAAGACAATTACCTGCACAATTTAACCGGATGGCCATTTATGCCTTCCAGGTTTCATATCATTAATGTTTTTTTCTTCTTGTATTTTTGCTGTTTCTCCTACTCTTCCTGTTTTATTTTCTTTTTGCCTCAGATACACACATTAAATAACACACTCTCACGCTTCTTGTCCTATGTGATTTATTCCCAAGAAATTAAATTACTTTTTTATAACCCTGCTTTACCACAAATGATAGCTGAAGATCTGCTGAAAAAATTAATTCCTGATCTGTTGCTGTGAAGCATCCTCACTGGCACTGCACTGACTCTGTCGTTCAAAACCAGATGGAAGCAGTCCAACAGTATGATTAACTTCTTAGTCCCTGCAATTTCCTATTGCTCTACTTGCCCTAGATTTCAGGATTGACCTCCTGCTTCACTGCAAAATGCACAGTTGCTCAGTTTGATAAATCACACAAATACTTTTTTTGATCACGGTTATCTACTATTTACTACATACCCAGTGAGGTTAATCATATGCTGAGCCACTTCATATGCTGCACACATATACACTCTTCTTCCCAACAGCACTTTGCATATTCTTCATGCTGCCAGCCAGCCATGGGACCTGCTTTCTTCTTACTAGCATGTGAAACACCACAGACCTGCACCCTGCCTCTTCCCCCCCAACCTCTCCATTAATTCCATAACTAATCTTAGACTGATTCTTAAAAGGCCTAGCAAGCCAAAGAAAATACATGGGAAATTACTACTCAGACCTAGGATGGATCATCTCCCCTTAGGTATCTTTAGGGAGCTACTGAGAATGCGTGGGGATGCCCACAGGGAGGGGGGAAATATTTGGCTATCTTGATAGCAGAACACCATCACTTCCTTGAAGAACCGCCCCCACCCCCCCCATCTTAACTTCTTTTTCTTGCTCTAAACACCCGAGGAATGTCAGTATTAAATAGAGCTAGCGAGGGCTCAAAATCGCTGAAATTCCCTGGGAATTCACCTGCTCCACCTTCTCATGCAGCACTGCAATACATCCAAATCACTTCTCCAGTGCTGTGGCAGAACAGCTCTAAACAAACACCAGCAACAGTGAAAGTATGGGGAAACATCCAATAGTGAACAGGTGAGTGCTACAGACCTTGCCCACAGGTTAAATAAAGAGAAACTGAGTCCCAATTCTACAGAGATACCCATTCCCTCTTCTTTCAAAGGCCCTTTTCACTGATTCACAATGGGCTCCCTCCAGTGCTGGAAATAGTGTCCTGTATACAATAAATAGTCACTCTTCCTCCTTCAAGTTCTATAACTAGGATGACTGAGGAACTCCAGACCGTTCCTGCCACAAAATGTAGCAGCAGTTTCCCATTGCTACCTTGTACCATGTGGGAGGGCTGCAAATGTAGGCCAGGAGAGTTTCCAAACAGCCAAGCTTTCCTGTAAGGCATACGTGATAAATCCATACCCCCAGTTGGAGGTATTCTCTTTTCCCTTGCAAAGAAATCCCGGAAGGTTTAAGCAACGTGCTAGCGCTGCAAGAGCAGCATGTTTGTTTCTGTGGCAGTGAACCCCGTGCATGCACGCTCTTCCTCTGCCAACCTTCGCCTCCTGAGGAGCCCATGATCTCAGTTCTGTCACTTTCTGCTGTCCCGAGCCAAGGCTTCCCCGCGGCTGTCACTGATTACCCAGGCCTGTCACATGAAGCCAGTCCGGCCAGCCAGCTAGCTCAGTCACTCTGCTGATAAGCTGACCACGACTGCTTCTCATGTGGGTGACTCTTACGGTGTGAAAGGTGATGTTATCAAAAAACTCAGTCCAACACAAGCATGTAAGTACGTGAGTGACATGAGGCACATGAGTATTTTTGCTAACTGCTGCTGCACTATTTACTTACTTCAGGGCATCACAAGTTTAACTGCTTTGCTTAATCACAGTTCAAGCAGATACTTGAGAACAAGAAATCTTTGGCTCCGACCACCAAAAGTTTTAAGACTGCTTGGATGACTGCCTTCCCTGCTTTAAGTGATCTATTAAAAGTCTAAATTACCTCTTATTGTTGCCTTAATACTTTATAGGCAGTCCCTCCCCAGGCCTCCAAGCCCGAATGGTGTATCTCAATGTGGCTTTGTCTGAAGGAGAAGAGCCATGCTACAGATCCCACTAGACTAATCATCACTCCTGTGGCTGTTTACAATATCAGGGCAGGGGCTGGATTGTCCTGGATCAACCTTTTCTGTTCAGTCTGCCTTGTAGCTGGGTACTGTATGTGTGCAGGCACCCAGGAGATGTGGTGTAGCAGCACTTCTGTGTGCAAACATCTCTCTCGCCACATGAGTGGGGATCCACTGCTTCTCACGACCCACTGCTTAGCTCCCCAAACCATTCACTGTTCCGGCAGACAAGGGGGAAAGTTTGCTTGCCCTTAGAGATCTTGAGTGTGACTGGCCAGTACCATTAAGGTGAACCAGCACCTGCCTGGCACAGCATGCATTTTGGTGTCCTAACCCTGATCAAGTTTAGTTACATGGTTTGCCATAGCCGGTGCTTAACAGTGCAGATCTGTATGACGTGTATGTCCCAGGACTAGGGAAGTCATTGTCCCTCTGTACTCAGCACTGGTGAGGCTGCACCACAAGAACTGTGCTCAGCTTTGTGCCCCACACTACAAGAAGGACACTGAAGTGCTGGAGCGTGCTCCAAAGAAGGGCAACAAAGCTGGTGAAGGGTCCAGAGCACAGGTCTTATGAGGAGCGGCTGAAGGAACTGGAGTTGTTTAGCCTGGAGAAAAGGAGACTGAGGAGAGACCTTACCACTTTCTACAACTACCTGAAAGGAGGTTGTAGCTGGGTGGGGGTTGATCTCTTCCCCCATGTAATAAGTGATAGGACAAGAGCAAATGGCCTCAAGTTGTGCCAGGGAAGGTTTAGATTGGATACTGGGGAAAAAATTCTTCATCAAAAGGGTTGTCACTCATTGGAACAGGCTGCCCAGGGAAATGGCTGAGTCACCATCCCTGGAGGTATTTAAAACACAGGTAGATGTGGTGCTTAGGGACGTGGCTTAGTGGTTCATAGAATCATAGAATCATAGAATTCTAAGGCTGGAAATGACCCCCAAGATCATCCGGTCCAACCACTAACCTACCACCACTAAGTCTACCCTTAGACCATGTCCTCAAGCACTGCAACTACCTGTCTTTTAAACACCTCAAGAGATGGGGACTCAACCACCTCCCTGGGTAGACTGTTCCAGTGCTTGATGATTCTCTCAGTAAAGAAGTTCTTTCTAATATCCAACCTAAATTTTCCCTGGCGCAACTTGAGGCCATTACCTCGAGTTCTGTCGCCTGTTACTGGGGAGAAGAGACCAACCCACACCTCACTGCAACCTCCTTTCAGGTAGTTGTAGAGAGCAATAAGGTCTCCCCTCAGTCTCCTCTTTTCCAAACTGGTTGGACTTGGCAGTGTTAGGTGAACGGTTGGACTTGATGATCTTAAAGGTCTTTTCCAACCAAATGGATTCTATGATTCCATTAACCAGGTGCTGAGCATACGATAGCGAGTTGGAATCTTTACAGGACTGATCAGCTGGGAAGGGAAGGCTTGCCAGCACCGCCATACGGCTGCTGGGTTGAGCGCAGTCAGCTCTCCCTCTGCCCAACGTGCCTGCACCGAGGTCCATACAGGCAGAACCAGCATGGTCTGCCTGCATCCTCCATCACAAGTATGCAGAAAGAGAATAGGTGGCAACTGTGAATTAAGCACATCTCTCAAGTACCACCCCAGCACCACAGTGAATGAACTATCCGCCCCCTGTTACAACGAGAGGAAATTCAGCAATAGTGCAACATTTTCCTCCTGAAAACTCTTCAGCAGGCCCACTTGGCCTATGCTACAGCACAGAGACATAAACCAGCTAGGGGAAAAGTGCCCTATGACTACTGTAAATCTTTACTTCATGGAAAGTCTTATCTTGCACACGAGTATGAGCTGTGAGTAAATTTAATGTGTGGATTAAGTACTGTGCGGTCTCCCTCATGGTGGGCTTTTCAGCCTAAGAAGAACAAAAGAATAATAATGAGTGTTGTGTTTGGGTATGATTACAAACAGCTGTAATTTACAGCTGGACATTCTCCATTGCAAACATATCCAGCAAGCAAGTGCTTCTGCGTTAGTGGAGCAGGCTGCAAAAAATTAGCTTTTAACTCCAGCCTTAAGGTCAGAGTTCTGGGACCATGGGAGTCAATAATAAAATCTACTTCGCTCAGTGGGATTAAGCAGGTTTAAGACCTGGCTTAACCACACTGCTTACTGTTAAATAACAACAGAACACACTGAATATTTTAGCTACAGACATTTTTCTTCATTTGAAAGCTATTCGAGCAGTGGATATGAGAGCCAGACAATTGAAGATACGCTAGCACTACACCATTAAGGTATGTGAGATATGTTCTTGCTCTTCTCTGTCCCAGAAACTGAACAATCTGTACAGTTAGACCACTTTACCGATGAGCGCAATAAAATTAAAACCAAGCTGTGCTGTATAAACACCGAGGGTTTTTCATGAGAGAATGAAAAACTAATGGGGCCAGTGCATCTTTCCTGACAAAGTAGTCAGTGCGTGTGCAGAGCAACCTGTCTTCTGGAAGCAGAAAAGCTGTTTCAATCAAGCTTCTGGGTCACTAATCTTTGTGTTTGCACATAAATCTGCTAGGAGTTACTGTGTCATTCTGAAAACAAGACTAAGAGCAATACACTAAAGAAATCAATGGCTACAGGTTTAAAATGTAGATATTTTTTTCTCTTCTAGTTTAGCTAACTGTTACCTTTTTAACAGAATTTGACAATAAAAACTGCAACAAGAACTGATGGAGAATATATATAAAAAGAAATTAAATTACGGAGAGCTTTATTTAAGATGCCTTCTCCCTTGGTGCTGGGAAGTGCTGGTGTGTGACCAGGAGCTCTTAGTCTGCTACCAGGACATAAGTAATGAGCATCAGTATTAAAGGCACCCTCACTTTAGCCAAGACTAGACAGAAACTGCTGTCACAGTGTGGGTTTTTGGCCCCCTGCCCTCCTGTTTGCTCGCTGCAGTGAGCTTACGAGTGGCAGGGAGGCAATTCCCTGCAGGGTGCACCCCCCCGCCTTCCCAGCACCTCCTCCAGATGGAGAGGAGCAAGTTGCCCTGATGGCTGAACGTTTGCAGAGCAGGTGGGAAAGGTATGGCCTCCGGGCATGCTTGTAGGGACAAAGGGGAGAATATCTGGTCATAAATACTAAACCTGAGGTGTGATTGGCAACATTTTAGCCCTTTTGTCCTAAGGATGAGGGCAGCATGTGCCCAGCTCCCTCACCACCCACGATGAGGTAGGGACCATCTATCCATCACCACTACTTTTCTTTCTAAGGAGAGAAAGAAAGTGCACTGTGGGGTTTGGGGCTAGTTAGCTACCTCCAGGGGCAGCCCCAGAGAAATACTTCTCATTAAGCTCAGGGGAAGGGTGCTGAGAAGAAAAAGAAGCCACCAACCTACAAAAACCTACAAAAACCAATCATGTTTTTTATGGTCACGATATATCCCCTACCAAGTGCAAAAGCTGTGTTGCCTCAGGGGCGAGCTTGCACACCTCTGGGGAGAGGGGCATAACGCTGACTCTGACTCCTCTTTCTTTTTGCATTCATCCCAGTTGCATCAAATACTCGCGTGCCTTACAACTGCGCCAGCGATTTCACCCACAACCCATACATTTCGTTTGGGAATATTNCAGTGTTTGTAAACTTGGGGGGGAAGGTCGATAATTTTGGCGGTCTTAGCCTCCAAGTAGAGAGAAATGTTATTCATCCATGCACAACATATAATTCAGCCTAAGTGACAGGCTCTGCTCTGGAGAAATCCTGGCCTGAGCTGGCTTCCAGAGTCAATTACCGCTTATTCCCAGGGAGGCGGGGGGTGGGGGGCCAGACGGAGCAGAGGGGGCTGCCAACAAGGCATGGGGAAATTTACTCTGTGTCAGCCTGCATGACACAGTACCTCATTTGTGGATAAATGTAAATCTGCTAGTTCTTTTTCACAGGCACTAAAATGTACAGTCTCTCCTCCCCCTCCCTTTCCTCTGTTCCCAAACCTGGAAAAGAAATCAGGACTGTCTTAGAAAGCTACCTTATATTTCAATCAATCCTCTTTCATAAAAGTCATTTAAGGTAAATACCTGCGCAGACCTACGGACCAACTATAACATTTACTATGGCCCAAATCCTGAATTCCTCACTCAGGCAAGTTTCCCATTGAAGTTAATGGATTTTTTTTGAAAAAGAGCTCAGTAAAATCTGAACACTGTCTAAGGATTTGGTCCCCTGCTTATCTGCCTGCAGCACTGCTACAGTTCCAGAAGGAGTGAAAAAATGAATTAAATTCCTCCAAAACACCAATCCCTCAAAACCTAAGGGGTAAAACAGGGCATTGTTTTTTTGTGTGGTTTTTTTTTTGTGTGTGCATAAAATGTACAGAGAATCTCATCAAAAGAAGAGTAATTCCCTGGGAAAGGATTTGGAAAAAGTCAAAAGAGAACGTCTCAGAATAAATGAAGTACTTATTGCTGAAAAATGAGCTCAGATATATCTCAGCAAACTCTAAAGCTCAGAATTTACTGCATCATTCATGCTTTCTCCAGTAAGTTTCTTATCTCTCGTTTGGTATCACAACAAGGGATTCTGCATACTCTGTATGAAATACAACAAGACTGTGATTTTTGCAGTAATAAACTCTACACATGCATGACAAATCCAAGCATGCAAAATGTTTAACATCCCAGTTCACAGATACTTTGGGGACAAAATCCGATTATGAGTTATATGCCACAATAAATAGGGCTCAACGTTTCATAAAGCAATTTATAGTTCATAAAAATGACAAAATGTACCTGTCAGATAGAACGCGGAGAGCAGATCTCTGTGCTGCCTGCTGGAAGAAAGGGCAGAGATGTTTATTTTATATTCTGACTTGAAAATTACGAGCACAATCAACACTTTAAAAAATGCGTTACACACATTTTTGTCACGTGTCCAAAAGCTTAAACTATGAGCAAAGTAGCAGAGAGTCTATAGTCAAATGGACATTCCAGCCTAGTAAATGTAAGAGCACTTTGTTAAGTACACCATAAACCAGAAGATTGTCAAAGCACCGCACGGTATTTGAGGGCTGAACTACTCTATTAAGATGATTTTCTTTTCCTGAGGGTCCCTGAAAACCCGGCAGGGCTCGTTTCTCTGCCGTTCCCTCTCCCCGCTTCCGCACTCCCACTCCCTCTCCTTTACCATTAGTCTCCTCCCATTCTTCCACAGAAACAAACATCACATATTTGGTTCCTTTTGCGATGAAGCCCACAGCTATAACTACAAATATTGCAAAGCTTGCCAGAGCTGCCGCAGACTTTTCATGAGCGCTGCCATGTTAATCTGCTGGCAACTTTTGACTACACAGTACTGGATTGACCTGTTGCTGGTTTGCTTCTCAGATTTTCCCTAGCACAACTCTTTGCATGGGGTGGGGAAGCATGGGGCTTGTTCTTGCATTAACCAGCAGTTCTGGGAATAGAAATCGTAGCCTCTCAAGTTTAATAGGACGCCCAAGCCTATCCCTGAGCTAGCTTGCCACTTTATTATTATTATTCTTTCCCCTCCTTCAATCACTTCAAGTGGTGTGATTCATGCCTTTGACACAGTAACCAGCTGCTAAGCAAAGATGAAATCCATAATGTTTGGAAAATCTACTTTAAAGCCTCCATTCTACTTGGAGCTGCCCAGAGAGTCCCCTTCCCAGCTGTACCTGTCCAGGCTGTCCCTCACCTGGCACTGAAGGGACACAAACCTAAGCATTATGGAGAGTCAAGGGGCAGGGAATTAAAAGCTGTTTTTTCTCTTAGCAGTTATCAGTAAATATGGTTTTGAAATCACTCCCCCCAGCTTCTCAGTCTGCTTGGGGGCTGCATCCCTACCCCAGAACAAGCTGCACCACCTGCAGGCATCTCGCTCAGCCCCAGAGAGCGTGGAGGTAACCTTTCTGGCTCATCCAAATGCTGCTGACAGGCTGTAAAGAAAAAAATGATAAAACCTGTCCTGCAGTTGCGGTTACGGAGCATTTTACAGAAAGGTGTGAAAAGGTCCCCTGAGTGGATCCCTACAGATCTGGCAGGAGTGTAGAAGTGCTTTAGGAAGGGTTTTGACTTGATTTTGGAAACAAGATTTAAGCTCATGGAACTTTCTGGAATAGGTTGGACCACCTAGGATCCATGAGGAGAAGCAGCTTGCTGCATATCACATATCAAATTGTCAGGAGACAAGGGCCATGCCGCATTCCCTGCGGCTGGCATGGCTCGCACCAGGGATTTTTCCTCACCATTGACTTTCTGCTCTGGGAGTGTGCCATGAACACACTGGCTTTAGTGTTAAGAAAAAAATACAGCGAGTCTGGTATTTTTCACTGCCTCCATCCTGTTTGCACACACTTTGGATACAGCCCTGTCCATGCCATCCAGCCCATTGGGTTACAGGACAGGCCTTAATGGGAGCAGTCCCTCTCCAGAACAGACTGGCACTATTGTTACGCTTTCCTTTACAGGGGGCCTGTTATGACAATTTCATCCTACTTCTTGTACACAAATGCAAGACAGACCCAAAATGTTGGTCTTATGGCTTAACCTATTATATTTAAGTCCTGGGCCAACACAAGTTCGCGGTATCGTACATCTGATCACTGCTACTAGGAGGAAGCTGTGTCCGTTTTGGGTTTCAAGCTGCCCAGCTTCAGTGCTGCCCCCTCCACTGAGTTATGCCTTTGCCGCCAAAACTCTGGAGCTTCCTCTCACTATCAGAGTGCCTTTCCACAGCCAAGAAGTGTAGACACCATTCAGGTCACCTCTCTTTCTTCTTTCCTGCCAGCAGCCAGGGTTAGTCCTTCCCTCACAAGCAGCCACTACGTGGCAGTGCTGTTTAAGTCACTTTGCTTGTTTCCTTCCCTTGGCCCAGGCCACCACAGGTGCGATGCAACAGGTTGAAAAGCTGATCCAGCTGAAAAACTACACTTTTCCATCCATGATATGAGAATGGGAATGGAACCGTGGCTGCAATTGCCAGAGGACACTGAAGGAGGCAGGCAGCTCGGTAGCCACAGTCCCCAAGTAACTTATGGAAACCTCAAGAAAGCAAAGATGAACTTGGGTGACACCAAAAGCCCCTAACATGGGGGTGTGGAGTGCATATCACTCTCATATTTCCTTAAAATCCCTAATTTTGGGAGAAGAGTTGGATACTTTCTCTTCCAGCTTCGATGAAAGCTGCTGTCAGCAGGAGAGGAAGAGAAGACACTCATCAGTGCTAACCAAGCCAGACCACACGTGGTGGGACTGCAGCCTCAAGTGGCAAGCTTCAGTTTCCATCTCAGTACATCCAGTTGTTGACATATCTTGAAAAGTTCATCAATTCTAGGCAAGAAAGTGGGTTCAGAAGACAGGCAGGGCAACAGTAAGAAATGTACAAGTGCTTTTTAGTGAGATCATTCTACTGTTTCAATTAGCTTCTCAGTCCAAGTCCTTTACTAAAAGCCCTTCTTAATCAGGATGCAATGCAGATTACATGGTGCACCTCACTTGGTGGTTGCATATTCTATAAATGAGACTATTGATTTCTTTCTTACGTGGTTTGAAACTACAACCATGTTTGTTTGCATATTTGTGTGACTCCCCTCAGCTGGTAATGGCCCCATTTCTAAATGATGGGGGAAAAAGATCCAGTTGCAAGTTTATTCCTCCTCCCTGGAGAAACGGTTCTATTTCCTGCAATGAAAGGCAGTTAGCAACTATCCGGCAATTTTAATTCTAGCCTATATTGCTCCCCTCTCCTGGAGAAGGTGAGCTGTTGTAATTAAAAGTAGCTAGCAGTTCCCTAGCAAGTATAAATACTTGAAGCCACTAATTACAGTCTACTCTCTTGTTTTCCTGCTAAGGGATTGGGCTGCTCATCATAGGGGAAATATCTGCCCTTGCTTCTCACAAACAGTTTTTTTTGGTGACCCCATTCAAACTCATTCTAGAATCCCCATGGAGGGTCATGACCCATAGTTTGAGAAACTCCTGGCAAGAGAAACAGCTTTCTGTGATTTATGATGTTTCTAATACGCTGGTATTATGTATATAACAATGTAAGCAAAAGGGTGGTACTTAGTACCATATATAGCTTGCATGAATATTTTTTTTAATAGCTTGATCTTGATTATGCTATTTAATTTGCATTTTATTTTACATCGTTAACAACTTTACTGAGGCCAACTGATCATCCATCAAGAAAGATGAGAATATGTTCTACAGTCTTTATTATTCCTGGAAGTGAGTGACTATGCTGGTTATAGAATTTAGGAAGTTTGATGTTGCTGACAGAAGTTAAAGATCTCCAAGATTTACCACTGGAAACTGCTTTATGGGAATCTTAATATTCTCTTGATATGTGATTGCGTTATACTTCAATATGTTCATCAGTAATGAGTATAATCCTGAATTTTCAGTTCTTGGAATCAGTGGGGTAGCTGATGGAGGAAGGCTCTCCTCAACATGAACACGGATACTGGAGGTCAACCCACCACATAATAACTTTAATGCTGAATAGGAAGCAGGGAAGGGGAAAAAAATCACTTAGGTGACTCAGGTACTTGGATTTGAGAAACCAACCACAGTAAATGAGATGAATTACTCCTATTCACTACATCAAGAGGTGTAAATTACAGGATACTGGCTGGTCACACTTCTCTGTCATCCACCTGAGTTGGCTATAGATACATTTAGGGCAGAGTTTCATTGATCTGCCTGTAGCTCATTAATCATTCATGAAAGATTCCAGCTGTACCCCAAGACTACTGGGACAAAACAAGTTTTCAGCCAGCAGTAATCAAGTTCAGGTTCTCAATCTCCAGAGATTGCATCTCCTTTCTCCATCCTTTATTGCAATGAGGCAGAGCTTGGGAACATAATCAGCAAATATTCCAGTTTCAGTGTGTGTTAAATGAGCTACCAAAATTACTTGAAGTGTCACAAGTTGCAATCTGTTGTTGAAGGGAAATCAAAGAGGAAATTAAATACTTTCATTGTAATTGGGACTGAGCAGCGAGCTAGTTCATTGTAATTGGGACTGAGCAGTGAGCAGAACGGGTTGAATACAGCTATTGAGCTGGAGATACAGGAGTGTTAAGAGTGGTCCCCAGAAATCAGAGTGGTCCCCAGAAATCCCTCTTTTTTCTTCTTTTCTTTTTTAATCTGGTTGGAGCAGAATTGCTTCATAAAATGCTGGGCTTGCAGGCATTTTTGGATAAGAAGAAAATGAAAACTACCGTGGAATGTTCTGCTGGGTTTGGAAGAGTATCTTGGAGGCACTGCAGGCTGACTGTGGATACATTTTCCTATGCCTCACCTCGGGCACACTTTGGCAACTAAAAGCCAATAAATTGACTGCTGGCAGATTCAGACATTTTGTTCTCCATCTTTTACTGTCCTGCGGGTTAATTGCTGTTATCACAAGAGAGCTCAATTACAGCAACTGTATGGAGTTACACCAGTTCTACCAGAGACTTTACTGAGATGGCGCAGCTGTACATGAGCTGAGAATTTGAACCATTTCTTCGGTGACAGAGTAACAACCCATGCTACTTGTGCGTGAGTAAGCTGCGTTGCTTCCAGGCATCTTGTTTATCTTAGTCCAGGTGTTGCCTTGGACCGGTGCAGTGAACCATTTATGCTGCAAGGGAGCATCTCCCAAATCAGGAACCACTCAGGACTGCAGATAGCGAGCTGTAGATGCACTTTTTTCAAGCCAGTGTTAGTGTTATATGCTGCCATTTGGGAACCAGAACAGAACATTTTTTATGTGCCTTCTTTTATGTTTCGTACACCTCCCATGTTGATTAAGTTTTAATTTCCTAAAGTTTTGTTTGTTTTTAGCCTTAATGCGATTTATTCCTAAACTAGTGAAGCCAGGAAGAAAATTTTGTGAAGGGAACAACCTGACTGTGTGCCATAACTCGGGCCACAGGACTCTCCAGAGGTTTTTTCAGCTTCAGATCTGGGAGCCATTGTGGACCTAGAGCAAAACTTCTGGACAGACCTCTTACTGTGAACCCACCTCAGTCCAACCACATGCACATGATTTTTCACCTTTCATGTTAAGGTATGAGTTTTATCCAGCTCTGTGCCTGAGATGGAGCTACCTTCAAGCCTTATAGCTCCTCTCCCTCGACAGGTGTTTATAGACTGTGACCAGCCACCAGCTGTGACAAAGACAAGCTCAGTTCATTGCACAGATATCTTTCACTCCAAGGCATGTTTTCGAAAGATGTTAGGCATCCTTCTCCTTTGCCCTGAAACCCTCTTCAGTTTTCAGTGCTCTCCTTGAAAAGTGCAGAGTTGCAAAGTGTTGCAGTGATGGTCTCATCAGGGTTTGAAACAGGTAATGAAATCCTCTCGCACCTACAGTCTTGCCTGGCTTAAATGCCTGTGAGTGTTTTGTGGCCACAAGAGTTTCTTGAGGGGCTCAGGTCAGGCAATTTATTGTAAAGTATGCCTAATGTGCCTTCTCCGACTGCATCATACTCTTCACTGTTCCTGGGGGTTTTGTTTGAGGATTGCTTTCCAGTGAGGATTTCTGAGGGATTTAAAATCACTTGTGCACTGTAGCTTGAGTGTTTCTCTGTAAATTTGCAATATAAATGTGTGAATGTGATTTTTGCTGTCCAGTTGATATTTATTTAAGATTTACAGGCTGTAACACTTAAAAGGTTTTCCCTTCCTTCCTGTTTAGGAGTTGGTTATCATCACAACCACTTCTTTTAAGAAACTGTAAAACCCTTTCTGGCTTTCATGATTTCTCCAGGCATTTCAACACCTCAGTATTCATTTTTCACCCTGGAGTTTTATTATTATATTTCTGGCAAACATTGTTCTTTCTCTTCTGCTTTGCCTATTAATCCTTAGTAATCTTCAGGGGCAGAAGAGTCTAGTGACTAGAACATGGCACCTGGGATTGAAAGACCCAAGTGCTAATCCTGGCTTTGCAGCTGACTTGCCATGTGGCTTCAAACAAGCCAGATCTCAGCCCCTGTCTCCCCATCAATTCCATGGAGATAATAATTCTTGCTTAACTCTACCTAAATACCTCTCAGGGGCACTGTATTAAGTAGTTAATACTTGTTAAGCGATTTCGGATCTCCAAATTACCGTATAATCAGCATGGGTATTATCCATACAGAGAATTTGATATATCTGTAAATGTTGTGTCTTCTGACCTGCACCTTTTTAGATTTTTCCTGGGGTTTGGCCCCAACAAGCATAAAGGGTTTTAGCACAGATGAGTTAACTTTAATCTTTTTTTAGTGGAGATGAGCAGAAGGAAAGTCCCTGGCACTTTACATTCATGAAACGGTTAATTTTCAATGACACTGGAGGAAGGACTCAGTCATTGCAAGCAAAGCAGTGGTCACCTGGGAAAATTTCTGTCTCTACAGAAGTAGTCTCCTGCTCAAGGAAAAGGTAACCTGGTTGAAGTGCTGCTTACACTTAGGATATCACAGGCAAAAATTGTCAGTTCTGTGCCACAGGCTTTAAAAGATTTACTGGGAAGTTTGAAAGCTCAGAAATTAAAGTAGAATTTCTCCAAAAACCCATATATGTGAAAGTAGGAGAAATACAAGCCCGAATTCCCCAAATGCTGGTAACTCTGCCCAAGGAGGCCCTATGTCAATCATCTATGATGCATTTGCTACTACTCAAATATCTGTTGGGATTGTCACAGGAAATAAATGGGGGATGGGGGATAAGATCCTAAATTGACTGAAATAATCATCAAAACTCCCACTAACTTCAGAGGAGGGAGATTTCATCTTACATGCAGGAGAAATTGTAGCGATGGTTCCCCAGTTCCTTTTTCTTAAATGCTAGTTTTGATGGACTGGCTGCCAGTCCTTTTTCCTTATTTTTCACTGTGTTCTAAGATAGTTTTTTCTCAACTTCTTCATTCATACCTGTTTGGGTTTTTTTGGGTTTTTTTTTTTTTGTTTGTTTGTTTTGGGTTTTTTTATTCCCTTAATCCCTTTCCCTTTTCATGCTCCTTTTGTTTTCTGACATGCTCTCAGCTGCCTCTTTCTCCGTTCCTGCTGTCATCCATGTCTGTGAGCCGCATCTCCTTGGCACAGCTCCTCACGTTGACACCACCTCAGCCTGAGCTGAGTGGCCAAGGGGAGCGGAGTGAACTTGACCTTCTGCCTTGCAGGGAGCAACAGGCAGAACCTGGAGAGGCTGGGAGCCTGTGTTGGTATGCGTGCATGAGTGCACGCATGCATGTGTGAGAGAGATACAGTGCTCCTCATTGCCTTCTGCTTCCCCTGCACAGGGGAAACCTGGGCTGATACTAAACCCACAAAGGTTAAGGGGGACAGACAGGTATAGTGATGTAAACATTATGGAGCAGGTTAAGGTAGTGTGTGCCCTGCGAGCTCCTGAACGTGTCAGGGGTATGTTCTCCTCGCACAGCTTGTAGTAGCTGCAGTATTTATACAAACCACGCTAATTTGTGCTCTAAATTATTTGTGACTGCTGGTTATTTAACCGCTCTCTTACAGGCAGGCTGGAATGAATTTGCCTGAAGGCAAACAGAAGTTCTGCGGCCATGCTTGAGCAGGGCGAAGGCTCGGCAAAGTTGGCTGGTTTCAGCGAGGGCTTTCTGCGGCACGAGAGGCAGCATGTGGGCTGAGAGGCTTACGAGAGACAGGGATGAGGGGAAGCCAGTCTCTGGAGATATGGCACTTAATCCATCTTTACACCCCCGATCAGCTGGCACTGCTGAATTGATTTCATCGGGATATGTTCCCACGCCAGTCAAAACAGATGTTCATACAGTAATTCCAGTTTGCAGGGGAAATAAAACCCAAAACTTCAGCAAAGATTTCAAGAAGATGGGGTTAAGGAATTTACAGCAGATAGAGAGGGAAACTGTTAGACCCCGAAGAAGGTGATATCAGCAAAAAAGGGCATGCTTTGGAGATTTAGTAGAGCTAAAACTTAGCTGAGTCCCAGCATCCACATGAAGAGACATTTTACCTTTATTTTCCAGTCTATTTTTAGAGATTTCCTACTGAGGAGCATGGCGATCAGAGTGCCACGTTTGAATTTCTCCAAATTTTGCGCACATCCAAGAGCCAAGCTGATCTCTAACCTCTTTCACTGTCATTCATGGTGGTGGCATTCAAATTTAGAGCTTGATCCTGCCTGCCAGTGTATGACAGACATTGAATCTGATTTTGTAAGATAGGCAGTGATGTGAGCCAAGTTTGGCAGGACAAGACTGAGCTTATTTTGTTTCATCAGACAGTTTCAGCGAGGCAATCTTGGTCTTCTTGTCATGCCTCGTGGAAGCGCAAATTTAGATGTCACAGAGATTTTGAAATCAGAACTGGCAAACCACAAGAAAAAAGCTTGGCTCAGCTGCCTTAAATCTTACTCTGGATTTTAGTTAAGTTGGATACCAAAAAGGGATTGCTTCTTTAATACACAGGAAATAATGGACTTACTCGAGTTAAGTAACACTGTTACAGTGGCTATTCCTCCAGTCTAAAACGTGCTCACATTATAGTGACAGAAGGCCGAGCAGAGCATTTGGATTAAGTACAAAACCACCTGAGGTTTCAGCCATTCCTTAAACTAAAACTTAATTTTTCCACTTTTGCTTATCTGTACTTTGTGCAGGTTTGCTTGCAGTCAGGCTTGCACGTGGCCAGACTTCATGAAATACATTTCTTGTGCTCAGTGGAGTGAGGAGCTTCTCATCAGAAAGATTTTTTTCCCCCCATGTTTATCAGGGCACTTTTTGAGAGAGAAATTCATTTGCAGTGATGATATGCTTTATGCTTTTTTTTTTTCTTTCTTTCTTTCCCAGGGCTGAGTGTTCTCACCCCTTTTTCACTCATTTTCTCTTCCGATCAGGCATCAAGTATTGCAGTGATGAAGAGATGAATAAAAGGGAGGACAGCACTGAAATGACTTAATGTGGTTGGAATATTCGGACACAGAATATGTGAATGCAATTAACACTGCCTAAAAATAGTTCTAATGAAGATCAGGGCTATATGGTGGCATGTTATAATTTACCCAGTGTAACTCTTCTCTCTAGATAAACCTGACTCTGCTCATCTGATCTTCGACTTCAGAAAGTGCCATTCTAACAGAGAAGATCTTATTTAGAAAAAGCTTGTAGCTGCTTTAACCCTTTCTCAATTTGTTTCAAAATTATTTACCGATGGCTTCAAATTTGCTGGAATGTTATATTTCATATGCAGAAGTAATGCTTGTAAAGACTACTAAAAGTTATTCCTTCCTGAAGAAGGTAGATGAATAACCATTCATTTCAGGATAATTTTTATCATTTTGTTGATTGTCAGTCCATATCCAGAAGTGAGAGGCATAAAGTCCTACTCAGTATTAAAAAGGTTGCCTTTGCATATATATTTTTGTCACTCATTTCTGCCTACCAGAAAAGGAATGAAGAAGGATTTTATGACTTTAAAAAATATTTTCGTAATGCAGATTACTCGGGGACATGCCCACACTGGTTGTCACTGACCACATAGGTGGACTTTTGTCCTGTTGCAACGACAAGATGGATTTAGCTCCTACTCGATGTCTACACAGAAGACAGTCCTGCCAGAAAGATGCATTTCCAGACCTGAGCCCTGGCATCCCTCAGTGCATACATGACATGGAGGAAATGTAGACACCTATGTACCCACTGGAGCCATGGGCACACTCCAATTAGCATCAAACTCTCTGGCTCAGCCACAGTCATGATACTGGAGCATGGATGGGTCACCTGGGACCAGTAACCCACCCTGACTGTTTCCAGGCTGCCATGGGTGAGAGGCAACCCCAGGACCCATGGGAGAGCTCCGGGCTGGGTGGGCTGCCATCAGCCTGGCTTTGGGTGGCCAGATCAGGCTGTTGAGACTTCTATTTTACCCCACTGGAGCTGTTACTCATGAACTTTCTCAAGCCTGCTCTTCCCGTGAGGTCTCCTGTGAAGGGACATGGCTTTCTGTTAGTCTTGGCTTGCCTGCGGAGGGGGCTGGTTTTGCTCACACCACTCAGACCCTGTAGGGCCAGCCTGTCCTTGTCCCTTCTTAAGGAAGGCAGCCACTTGCAGGCAAATGCTGCCTTCTCTCTTCCTTTGGTGCAGGGTGCACAAGCAAAATTAGTGAACCTCAGAGGCTCTTTCGCTGCCTCCCTGTGCTCTGTGCATGGAAGGTGTCCTCAGCCCCCGCATTTACCTGCTGCCACAGGGAGACAGTCATACGACTATTTAAGATAAAGAGAGAAAATACTAAATTTGGGTCTTTCCTTTCAAGATACATCAGGGGCTGGAATGGGGAGCCATGTCCCTGGGAGTGTGTTCTGATTGCTTCTTCAACTTCTGCTTATACAATTTTACAAAATTTTGGCAGGAATCAAGAGCACATACCAGGGTGTTGGCTTTTATGAATCCCATGGGATGTGAAAGTCAAGCTGACTGGATGAACTTTGGTTACATATTCCAGACAAGCACAATGACTCTATTTATTCAGACTTGGCAGCCAGAATGCAGATTGACTCTGTGGGTAATAAATTTTCACAGCCACAAAACTTCAGCGGCGACCAACCTGATCCCGCGCAGAAAAAAAATGCATACAAGGAAGCAGCCTCGGGTTGCAAAAATATGTTAGATTATTATTCCATGTATGCGTACCAGTCACTTAATTTATTTGGATATTGATTGACATGAATTGCACAAATGATGCCAGGGATCTTTTTCCCCCTTAGAGGAACTACTTTCTATTACAAAATGTTCATACTGTAAAAGGACAAGTAGGGGGATAAAAAAGAGAATTGTTCATTTTACAATTGACAATCTCCTTTTAATATTTTACCAAGACTGATTTAAGTTATCCAGTGACCTCTACGGAGAAGAGCGGGGTACTATAATGGGGGCTGTTTCATGTGCTATGCCCCACTTCAAGGAGCCAAAAGGCAATAACCACTACAATTCAATACTCTGAACAATCTTAAGTATAATTCTGACATCTTCATGCTACAAAGCTTCAGATGCTTTCTGGGAGAGATGATGATGGAATTATTCTCTATGTGTTATAAATCAAAATGAATTGGCTCTTTAACTTGCAGATTTATGTTAACTACCTTGGTATCTGTTAATTGCATGCTCTTCAGATATTGATTGGGGATTAAAAAGTATATTTTCTTCAATCTGTATGATGTAAAATATGCCAACAGGAAATTTTCCCTTTGCATATTAGATACTATGATCACTGCCTGTAAAATTAAAATGATCAGTTTAAATAGATAAACTATGCTCATTAAAGAGGAAAAATACATTTATGTAATTAAAATTAAGAGACTAATATGTGTGGATAATGTAATTACTGTGGGCACACACACACTCAGCTCAAATCCAGCCTCCTTTGCCTCTCCCGGGTCTGTGAATCTCACTACCTTAATTGCTGCCACGGAGGGAAGGGATGGGAATGCCTTGTCCTCTGTGGGTCCTGAAGGTCTTAATCATTCCTCTGTCTTACATTTGGCCTCCCTGATCCATGGCTCATGATCTCTGGGTCAGGCAAAGCCTTCTGAATACCAGCACAGGGAGTGCTGGCGCACCTGTCCCCTTTTTTGCACTGATTCCGCACTTTGCATTTGCTGCCTGGCAATTTCAGTTGCAAACACAAAATCTCCTCCAAAGTTTTCAAAGTCTTTCCCCTAAACATCCCTGTTTAAAAATTAGCAAAACAAAAAGCTTCCCCGTTCCTGTGCCACTCACCTTCAGCTTTTTGAAAAATCAGACCACTTTAGGGATCATGATTGCTCAGACATTAATTAACCACACAAGGAATCTCTGGGAATCGCTCATGTTCTGTTCCTATCCCTCTGTCTTTGATTTCTTTCTTTCCTGTTCCCAAACTCAGGAAGAGATCTGAGACTGAAGAGCCAAAGAATTAGGAAGGGAAAGGAAACCGGTTCTCCTACTGACACTTAGACACAGCTTTGTGTTGTAATCTGTGCATTTACTGGCAGAGGGGGTCTGTGTTCCTTTTTTGGGGTCTGATTCCCTGCTAGGTAGATGGAAAGGTAGTGTTGTGTTTATACAACAGGCATATTTATTTAGCACTGCTCATCAAGCAAACCCGCAGGTCTCAGCTGAGGTTCTGCAAAGCAGTTCACGTAGCAGGAGCCAGCCTGTGCCTCCAGGAGATTTTTATCTGTACAGCTGAACTAGAAAAAAATGTGACAAGGAAAGGAGTCCAAGTCACAAAGTAATTGCCGAAGGTTGCTCACACTAGAGCCTGTGAGGATTAGATGTGAGTAATGGAATCTATCTTAGCTCTGCCCTTCCTGCATGGGTGGCAAACTCTGTCTTGGCTCTGCAGAGCTTGTTCAGGCACTGAGGAGTAAGACCTAGGCCTTATCAGCTGTATCTTAAAGGCCTGGTTGCTGACTGAGGACCTTGCTGAGCAATCCAAGTGCATGAAAGATATTAGTAATTTTAAGTGGTAGCACTAAACCGGAGGTACCATCTATGTGCACCCGAACGGCAGTACTTTTCCACTACCCTGACTAAATCTACTGATGTTCTTTTATTTCCTGCACAACATACACTTTCTTCTTCTGTTTGTTATGAAGCAGAACAGGACTTCAGTGCTCAAGCTCGACCAGCCTGTTCCCATCTCCCTTCCCATCTGAAGGACAAACCATCTTCTCCTGACCGCCGGCTCTCCCCTCCCCTCCCCACCAGCCCCTCACTGCGAGCACCACCACATCACAGCGTTATTGTTATTCTTCAGACATCCTTTCCATCCCTCACTTTACTTTGCCCTACGCTGTCTATGTGCTGTATTTTAAACTATCTAGACAAGCAGGAGGAGTAATTAAATGTGAAGTGTTTCAGGATCAGAATCACATTAAACAAAACAAAATTGTATAAATATGTAAATAATTGATCCATGTGCTGAATCTTCTTAACACCAAGAAGCTTTGCTCAAAATAGATGAAATAAAGTTTTAGTATAAATATTAAAAGGTTTTGATTTACCTGTTGTTCAGAATATATTGTAAAATACAGACGTCTAATAACACAAGTTAAAGAAAACCCTGAAGAGCTTTGTGCCTACATACCTAGAATTATTTGTCTAAGATCCTGAATTTCGGAAGTCTCGTTAGCTCCAGTTACACTTGACTGAACTAATCTCATTTGCAAACCATTTTATGGCAGGTGCAGATCCATCTGTAAGATGCAAGAGAAGTAGTGCTGCCCTCCTGCACTCTGGTGAACGCATGGGACATGCATTTTAGTGCAAGGAGGAAGGGAAGCGACTCCAACTCTCTCAGCACATACCAAACCATCCACACACTATACTGAGAAAGAGCGTGTGATAGCACCGCTTTGCAATGAGGCACTGGGCCATCCATGGGAAAGTCAAGATCCTTAGTTATTCTCATGAGTACATAACTGTTTAGAAAAACACAGCAATGTTTTAAAATAAGGAAAAATTGGGAGACATCTCCTCCTACCAACAAAACCCAGCTCTCCTGACAAATAGATTTTGGCTGACATTCTCTACTCCCAGGCAGGTAGTTTGCGGCCATTTAAACCCAGGAAAGTGCCCTAATTGCTGTGCTATGGAGTTAATGAAAGGCACAGCCAAGGCTTTCTCTCAGCTGAAAATGCTTGCAGGAGAGGTGAGGGCTGGGGGGATGCCAGTGAGGCTCCAGGTAGGTAAAACCCAGTAGTGAGCATCCCAGCAGCTAATCCCTGGAGCCAGATTGTGCTTGCAAGGTTTGGCCTGAACCTTTAATCCATAATTCCTGTTTCTCCCCTCCTTGGCCACTTTTTTTTTAAGCAAACCAAATTCAAATTAGAAAGAGACTGATACAAAAACCTTTTGGGTCACATCAGGGTAATAAATCAAGAGTGCTGCAGACCGTTCCCCACCAATACAGCAGTTAGCACACGCGGGCTGGCTCTGAGCAGTAACATCTGTTACTCCAGTTACAGTGCTGCCATGTATTTTGATAACCTTTATGTATGTTTTGAAAAAGCATTAGCAAAATATTTGCAGTAGCTCAGTCTCGACACGAAACACATTACAAGTGACATGCTGGTTCTCTGGTTCTTACCTGGTCGTTCTCTTCTTCGTCGCTGCTTAGCTTGAGGTCATCCTCTAGCATTCTGGAAAGCAAGCAGTAGAATAAATTATAATTTGCTAAAATGCTTTAGATCTGATTTTTTCTCTGAGCTACTGTAAACATTTAATAATTTAAATAGAAAGAAAACACATTTTAGTATGGCAACGTGGTAGATGTGACCCTTTCTTTGTAATTTTTTTTCTTATCCAGTTGCTATCAACTAACTTCTTAATTCATTTCCTGCTATTACTGCCTAAGGGAGAATGTTTACTACAGCAGTAATGGATTTTGCAAAGATTCTTGTTATTACAATCACTGACAAACAATTTTTTATATGTTAAAAATAATATTTTTGATGCTGACGGGTCAGGAGTCTCTCTGAAAGGAAAATTTTGCTCCATTTGGCTTTGAGCTTAGAAAACAGAAGTAGATATTTACACTGGCAGCACTGCAGCAAAAAATAAGATTCAGTGATGTTTCCCAAAGGCCATTTTTACTTTATTGCATGTTTGATGTGAAATTGACACTGACTGAAACAATTAAAACTAAAATATACTGTCTCAGTGCAGAAGAGTATCCACAAGGATTTCACTGTTATATAAACACAGAAAATACTGCCTCTTTTCTAATGGAGATTTCATCGTCTTTTCCCATATCCTTTCCTCAACTTGCTTAAACTGGCTCACAAAGAAGAGTTTGTTTCTACCTCCGTGTATTTATTTTTTTTTATAAACTAGGATTAAGTAAGCAGCAGTGAAAAGAGTTGAAAAGGTGCAAAGAATTCCCCTCGCTGCTTGAAAGATCTTCAAGAATGGGACCTATTAAAAAAATGCCATATGCCTCTGTAATAATAATAATAGTAATAATAATTCAGAAAGTTGCTAATTTTTCTTGCGTTCTGGGAAAAGAGAATCTGTAATTTCATCTTGACTCCAGAAGAAAGCTTGGTGAGCAATTCAAACACATCCTGTGACGTGGGTGGTCCCTGGAGTGTAAATATATCAAGAAGACATATGTAGTAATTTCAAGCCACCTCCTTGTACTTGCACCCAGATCTTCCAAGAGCGTGCCTGAAAAGCGTGACTTACACAGGCGACATGGTGTGCCATGTCTTAAACGAGCACCAGGACCAAGCCTCCTGTCCTCAGCTCCTAGCTCTACATACTGTCCCTGCCTCTTGCTGCCATCAAAGCTGTTTCCCCGTTTCCCCGCAGCACCTTTTGGGGAACGTAGGTGTGTAAGAACAGAATTGGAGATCAGAGCAGAACTGGTTCATCTCTTAAAGACTCTTGTCCTGCCTTTTCCCTACATTTCCTTCTAAGTGTGCCAAGTTTTCTCACCTGTAAAACCTACACATCAAATTCAGCAGAATCTCATTGTAATACAGGCACCTCAAATATATGGGACACCCACAGTGTTAGATGGACTTGGCAACCTCTCAGCAAGACTTGCCCATCTTTTATCCAGAAATATGTCCACAGTCAGGTGAAAGCTCACTCTACCATCTCCTGAGTCAGCAAAAACTCTGGTTGCTGTGTCGATGCAGCCACTGGCTAAGCCAAAAAGCCCTGCTGAGAAGTGGAGGAATGGGACAGGTATGAACAACATGGGATATATCTCCTACGAACTAAAATATGTCAGAGGGGCGAAACTTCCTGTAGACAGTGCAAGATCCACACTGGCTTCCCACAACTTACAGGGATCCAAACAATCTTATAATTACTTTTTTTTTTTTTTTTTAAAAAGCCTCTAAGATCTTTTTAAGCCATCCCTGAGAAAAGAGGGCTTGAAAAAAGTTCAGATCTGGAACTGAGCACTATGTAAAGACAATGAGGTCCTGGAGAATGTCCAGAGGGCAGCCAGGCTGGTGAAGGGGCTGGAGAGCAAATCTTGAGGAGCAGCTGAGGGAGGTGGGGTTATTTAGTTTGAAGAAGAGGAGGCTTATAACTGCCTACAGTTACCTGAAAAGATGTAGAGAGGTGGGCGATGGATGGTCTCTTCTGCCAAGTGACAGGTGATAGGACAAGGGGAAATGGCCTCAAGCTGCACCAGGGCAGGATCAGATGAGATGTTAGGAAAGAGTTCTTCACTGAAAGGGTTATCAGGCTTTGGAACAGGCTGCCCAGGGTGGATGTTGAGGCACCATCCCTGGATGTATTTAAAAGACAGGTAGATGAGGTGCTTAGAGATATGGTTTAGGAGAGAACAGGTACGGTTGGTCTTGATATCTCAAAGGTCTTTTCCAACCTTGTGATTCTGTGATTAGATGTGATGAAATCCACACTGATAGTGATTTAACCAGAGAGAGACATCTTATTGTATGAAAAGCATGGCACCCATGGTGTCACTGCCTGCTCTCCTTTAAGGCTGTGTGCAATAATTTTTCCTAGGGAGGTGGTAGGCAAGTACATGATTTTAGATTTAGCAGTGGAAGATGGAAAATCAGAACCATATAAGGAAACGTTCTAGGTAGCTCGATGTATTTATTAGTGTCCCGGCTTTTTGTATCAACATTTAAAAAAAAAAAAAGGGTATTGTGAGTCTGTGATTAGAGGCAATTATGATGCTCTGAAGCCTTCAGGTCATGTGGAGATGTGAGCAGAGCTAAGGTGAGGCACCAGGAGTGCAAGCAGGAACCACACAAAAGGAACAAGAAACAGCAGTGCTGGCCCATCCGTCACTCCTAGCTTGTATGTTTTAGCCTGTCTTTATTTTCCCTGTCTGTTTCTCATTTCAGAGGCACTGCTCTCCAAGAAAAGCACTGCCTGCCCGGGGTTCGCGGCCCCTTTTGGAACTACTGTCAGCATACAAACAATCTCCTAGCGCTGGGGATAGGAAAAACCAGGTCATCATAAAATGCCTGCTTTTTTTTTTTTACCTAGAGTGGGATCAGGCCTGTCTGGTCCATGTATTTGTCTCAAGGATGTATCAGGTTAAGACAGCTTGCCAGTGTAGAGGTGTACCTTGTAAAGGCAGAAGCTGTGGAAGCGTAACCTCCATGCCTCAAAGTCATCACTGCCGGCTTTCACTGTGAGGCCCTCAGACCTGACCTACAAAGCTACAGCCTGAGCAGGACACACCGTCACCACCAACTTCAGCTTCAACCACTAGCATCTCTGGAGAGGGAGGCTCTTGGGACACTGGGCAGCTCCCAAAGCCTAGGCTGAAGCACACCCTGGGTGAGGAGTAGGTGTTTGTGTTAGAGGGCCTCTGGTTTGCAGTAAGCGTTTCAAGGAAGCTAGTTCAATTTTGAGCCTGGATGCCTTTGAGGAACATTCCACTGTCACAGCTTATCTCCATCATGACAATACTGACGGTTAAAAGAAAAAGTCTGTAACTGGACAAGACCCCACTCGAAGGGAGGGAGTAGAGAAGAAAAACACTGTAACCTCACAAGAGGCATTGTGTTAATTTGCAATTTATCTGGATAGCACTTTGGCTCAGATTCTGCACAGAAGAGCCCCCTGTGTTAGCGGAGCACTTCAGATCAGCCTCTGCTTGGGATGGAATTTCTTTATGTATTCTGGCAAACCAGTACAAGGATGAACAGGCAAACACACACAGCTTGTGTGCAAACACGGCCTTTTCAACACAGTCTATCTACAGCTATTTTCTATAAGACCTATTTCAGAATATGCAAAATCCAGGCCAGTAAGTGATATTGTCTATGAGCTCAAAGATTTTCTGAAATGGATTTGGCTTTCCTGTTAAAAGAGAAGTAAACATAGTTCTGTAAACAAAATCTAGAAAAATGAAGTGGTCCTAGAAGCGGGTCTGAAAAGCACACACCATCACTTAGGGCTCCTGCCCTTGAGAAAAGTGCATACGGTCAGGAAGTTACTCTGCAAAACCTAATTACACATTTTTAGTGAAATCTCTGTGAGGTCGCGGAGGCGGTGAGGGGTGGGGGGCTCAGACAGGAGCGCTCACTGCCCTCTAATTAATGCATTTGTTCCTTTCTCTGCAAAGAACATGACAGGTAGAGACATAATGAAAGGAAATGAGGATGAGTTTGGGATATTGAGAAATGCCTCAGCAAGCCAGCTGGTTTCTTTCTCCAGTAACCAATTAAGGGGTTGCAGCCAGGGGTGCTGGGCTACTCAGTTGCCGTGGGAAAGGACAGGAGTGAGGGGCTGCTTACAGGTAATGGAAAAACAGAAAGCAGAGGGCATTGATATATCCAATATATGCCAATACCAATATGACTACGTGCTCAAACTGCCTACACAGCTTACTGGAAAGCCTGGCCTCTTTCATCTGGGGGCAGCTTGCTACAATGGTGTGGTAGGCTGCTTGTGGGGGTGACCATGTGAGGCACTGCAGAGGGACCCTGAGGGACCCTGCTCATCCCAGCATGTTGAAAGGCCAGGAGATACTCCTCGTCAAAAGTACTTGGTGTTTTAGATGAGAGATCATCAAGAGCTGTCTGGAAACCACTTAGGTCAATGGAAATGGTGAGGTCAAGATTTGCAGCTTCACTGTTTTGACCGTCTTTTTTCCTGATCTTTTGTGGCTGGAAAGTCAATTCCCATGCAAGGATTGTCTTCAGCCCCAGCCAGAGTCCAGGGGATAGCAGGAAGACATCTACTTTCTCCTCCAGGAGGTAATATCAAGTTTCAAGTGTGAGGGTAGAGTCAGGGCCCAGGTCAGAGATTTTTTTCTGAGTTTGAAAGAACCGGGTGACAAAGAGCTGCTGGGGAAGGAGATGTTGATGGCACAGTGTCTGAGGAATGTGGTCTTCAACACCCAGTTGGGAATCAGTTGCAACTTTTAATATCTAAAGCCAGACTGCAGCCCTTCCATCATAACTCTACTTAGGAGGATACCTATTTTCTTCCAGGGTGAAGACACATTCTCACTCAGTTCTCCTTCACACCTGTTAGTGCACACAAAAAAGCTACTTTAACCTCTGATACATTTCACATTCCTTGACCTAATGAATTCCTCCCTCCCCCTTACAAATTACTTATTGAGGCATAAAAGTCTAAAATAAGATGTCTCTGTGGTTTTGTTTTGTGAAGAGAAAGATTCCCTTTTGACAAGTAAATCAAAGGACAAGACAAGAGGCCCAGAAGATTCTCAAGAGGGGTTATGAAAATGAGAGGTAAAACCCTCCTTGTGTCCCTCTGCCAATGGTTGGCAAGCCCTGAGCACAAATGTACGTTTGTTGCAATTATCATCTAAATAAATTCAGAAGTCACCATCTTTGCAATTTGTGAACGATCTCATGAATGTGCTAATCTGATCAAGTATATTGTTCCATTTTGATGCTAGGCGACATCTCAGTCAGAATACTGTGTTTATTACGGACTCTGTGATTTCTGCTCATTATGTAGGAAAGAAACTTCAGTAGTGGAAAAATACTTCGATTTTAGCTGAAGAGGAACCCCACAAAGCAAAGAGTTGTAATGAAATATGAAAATCAGATAACGAAGTGCTCATTCGATCTTACGCCATCACAATGTTTCATTTAAACAAGACTGGTTTTGGAAAATTCTCTTATTTTTTAATACACAATATTGACATTTTCTTTTCTTTCCCACAAATGCATAGTGACCTTTTGAGAACTGGACTTCAGTTTCAGTATTACCAGAAACCTAGGAAGAAAATGGATACTACTCTAAGTAGCAGCATGCTAGAAGGCTCTCAGACTGGCTCCAGATGTTTAAAGTCACAACTGATGCGCTGATACAGGAGAAGAAAAGTATTCTTTCACGCTGTAGGAAAAAAACTAAACCAAAACAAAACCTTCATGGAGGCACAACACCATGCAAGACATTTAACTCTGGTTCCCAGCAAAATGAGAAAGAATGCCAGGTGGGAATTTGCCGTTCCTATCCAGACTGTGCCCTTATGTTTCTGGGATTATTTCAGCTATGAGGGCTCACATACATAATGTGACTTAAGCTCCAATAAGACAAATGTACCTTCAGTTTTTGGTTGCTTTCTATGAGAGAAATGCAAGCAACAAATATGCCTGGTAAGAAGTATGGAGGGTTCACAAGAAACAGATGAACGTGTTTTGTTCCTCAAAAGGGAAAAAAAATGAGGGGAAAAAAAGGGAAACTAATGCTGTTGTTATTACCTTGGTTACCTGCACATAGCAGATGGCCAGTTACATTTATTACTTACCTACGGCCAAAAGAGGTATTTCAAATAGCTTTGTTTACTAATCCTAAATATAGGAGTAGCTCTAATTTACGCAGAGGTAAATTTTAATTAATTAGATTCTGATTGCTGAAATTATTTTTCACTGTAGTGCTATAACTGATGTAAATGTTTCGCTTAAAAAATGTTCATCCATTTATCTGAAAAGTGTCATATTTTTGTTTTATACAAAATAAAGTCAGAAGCTTACAGGTTGAGGTAAACAACTAGATCGAGAGGGTATTTTACAAATACTGTAATGGAGCTTTCAGCAGGGTTGTAAGAACCCTGAAAGCACTACTTGCAGCATCTAAAATCTGCTCGGAATATACGATGTTTAAGTGGTAAAAACCCTTGAAAAACAGTTTGTGCAAGTTCTGCTACACAGAAACATGCAGGAAAACACGATTATCCAGAATACCGTCAAATCTAATTAAAAACAGAGGAAGAAGGCCAGTAAAATCAGGCTGGTGAAATATTAATGTACTTAATGCTGGAATGAAGCATATATATCAATGTGAGATTTAATTCCAGAGTGTAGAATTTAAATGCCTGAAAAACGGACTCAGTCTATAGAAATAGAATTAGCAATTCCAATAAAAAATAGATGCTCTAAAGGAAAAGTTTTCTGTCCTTGGCTTGAATCCATCTAGGCTGGTCTACACCACTCTCCAAAACCATTTAAACCAGCTAAATGCTCTGCTAAATTCCCATTATGCCGAGGGTCTCATTAGGAATGCAAGGCAGTCCTATCTGAGTGATACAGCCATTACTCTCCCCAATGAGCAGCAGTTGAAATAAGGTTTCCTCCACAGCAGCTGCCCCGGTGAGCGGCTGCATTTGCCTCGGTGATGTTTTCCCCCTATAAAGAAAGGGAGAACAAATACAGTTGAATCATACCCTGAATTTCCTAACTCCTTGGCAGGGTGGCAAGGGAAGCGCTGCTCAGTCCACAGCGTTTCCCTGAGAACAGCCCTTGGGCAGAAAGACCGAGACCACCTCCTTAAAGATGGGTGAAAGTCTTGAGAAAAGAGCGGGAACAAACCCGTGTGAACCCGCTCCTGAGCAAGGAAGCCACCCACAAATGCACAAATACTCAGAGAGGGAGGAGTGATGAGCGACGTACTGGCGGCTCATGCCTAAGCACCAGCATAAGTAGTCCAATCACTCTGAGGACTTTAGCAAAGTTTCATGGCTAATCACGCTCTGTGTGACAGGAGGAAACACATTTGGGGAATAAAAGTTTTGAATGTGCTGCTCGCAATTTTCCAATCCATTTCTTGCCTCCCTGCCCCTGTTCCCTCCAGGCTCTCTGGGTGTGATTAGCAGTTATTTACTAACTCTCTCACTCTGATTTCCTAGAAATTGCTGATGCTGACATCTACAAAATATTCATTTCAGAAGCAAAATGAAATAAGAGTGCATGAACTGCGCTACTGCCTTGCGTGTCAGCCTCTGTGGCAGAAATCTTGGGGAATTTAATGTGTCTGAGACAGAACTGCCGCTGCCAAGTTTCCCCACTGAAGAAGCAGCATCTGATTTTGTACTTAGTTATTATTTCCTTACAAATAGCTTTTTTCTGCCTGATCTTCAGCATCTGTCCTCATGCTGGACTCATCATCCCACACATTTTTATTCTCTTGCTTCCTTGCAGATGACTGCAGTCAACGGTATTATTCCGACTGTTCATTTAGCAACATTCACACCGGAGGCTGCATCGGTGTTTATCCCTACCTTGCTGGTCCAGTGAGGGAAATGAGATCATTTAGGCTAGAGGTTCTTAAACTTTGCTGTGCCAAAATAAGAAGTGTCTTGTATCATTAAAGCGACAAGGAAGGAGGCAGCTCTGTGTCCCTGGGTGATCCCTGGGCCCTGCTGTGCATGCCACAGGCTCACACCATCTCTCTGTGCCAAGGCTGGTGCTGACTCCCAGCTGCCTGCTCACCTCCATCTCTCAAGTGCTTTCAGTATTTGTACTCTACCCACTTAAAAAGGAAGTCAGGGGGACATTCCTTGTTCTGGGATATACAACTTCACCTTGGTTTCTTCCAAGGCTCCTTTTTTAAGTGGGGCTGAATTAGTAAATTATTGAGGCTATTTGATAACGAGCTCCGTCCTCACTGGTTCTTTGTCATCCTCCACAAAGTTTTCCCATCGGTGAATATAAACATAACTGCTTACCACATCCTAGCTAGTAACGCCAGGTCTCCTCCTCCTCCCTGTACAGCTGCTCACTCCCCTTTGGCCAGGGTCCCTCACTGGCCTGACCTTCACACCGAATCACAGAATCACAGAATATTAGGAGCTGGAAGAGACCTAAGAAGATCATCCAGTCCAACCCCCCCTGCCCGAGCAGGATCATCTAGAGTAGAAAGCTAAGATAATTCATAATATATGCAATACATTTTTAAAGCCCTGCAAAGGTCTATTACACTTCATTAGTAACTGTACCCACCGAAGTTGCCAGCTCCTCATAGAATGAAATCAGCTTTGCTTGAGGAGAAGCTGTATTTCCTTCCTTGAAAGCAAAATGCTGAGGGCCAATGGTTACGCTCTTATCCTCCAGTTCCTTAGTGGTACTAAAGGAGCCCTGTTTGGGCTCGCCCCAAACTTGGTGTACAGCAGTAGCTGTCAGGAATCCTGTCCTTCAGCTTTCATCCTTGACCTTGTGGCTCACTGCACAGCATTAGCTGTCTCCTGGGCTTTACCCCACATTTCAAGGTACACCACAAATGACCCTCAGATTTTACTAGCCAGTGGCCTTCACAGCTATAATGTAGCACGAAAGATCTCAGGTTTACTTGTATCTAGGGTAACGGATTTTAAATAATTTATTCTCTCTAGACACTGTTCAGCTTCCTGCTTGTCTACTAGGCACCCTGCTTTTTCTCATATAAAAAAATAATATTTATTGACCTTAGTATTATTAACAGCTTTAATATTCCCAGCTAATAAGAGGCTACTGCTAGATTTTTTTATTGTTATTGTTCTTTATATACTTTAAGAAAATCCTTACTCTCATTGTCATTAAGCTGTACTCTGCTATCCTCCACTCCTTTTATTCATATTCAGCATTTATAATTTCTCTTTTAGATGGATATTTATCTTCTCCTTTCATGTAACATGTATTTTATATTTCCTTTCTATTGCATAGATTGCTTTTTCATTTCTAATTGTTACTTTTACTTCACCACTGAAGCTGAGTTAGCTTTCAGCAAAGGTGGGGTTTCCCTTGATTGTGGAAATTCAGTCTCTTGCTAACCTAACAAGCTTTGCTTAAAAAAAAAAAATCCAAACTTTCTTGTTTCTAGGGGATTTTTTCTACCCTATCAAATTCTGCTCAACAATTTCTTCTACTTTGGAATACCAACCTTCCCTTGTCACAACTGTCCTTTATTTGTCCAGCCTGTATATAATAAAAATCATGATCTAGTATCCAGGCAAATAGGTACTTCCCATCCAGTGCATTCTCTTCAAAGCAAGGATGAGTACATCTTGTGAAACATCCTCAGTGCTAGAAAAGCCCTACAAACTTTATTTTAATTTAATGGCTGGCCATGCTGGACCTCTGGTGATACCTTCAAAACTAAGACCACTGCTATCCATCTGATGAATCTGCCTTTGCTTTATAGATTGGTGCCCACGGAGAAGCTTCATCCTGTTCTGTACTTGGAGTTGATATTCAATTAAATTCCGTCTCTGAAGTGAAGAAAAATATTACTTGATATCCCCAGCTGGAGCTTTTCAGATACATAGAGGCTACTGCAGAATATAAATATGGGACTGAGCGGTGGGACAGGACCATATGGGAACTTTACCTCCTCCAAAACCTTGTGAGCTCCAGCCAGTAGAAGCATGTCTGTGAAAAACACACCAGGACTCCCAAAGTTTTCAGCATTTCCTTTCAAATACTTTTGCTATCCATTTCCTGGAAAGTCACTATATGTATTTTACTCAGTCCCGTCTGCAATACTTATAGCTTCATTTAGTTTTAATATAGTTATAAATGGGCTGTAGCGGCCTGCTTCTTTTAATAACTAAGTAAATGAAACTCTGTCTGTAATAATAAATGAGCCATCCATCTGGGAGGCCTCCAGTAAAAATTTCAACAGGTATTTATTGCTCCTTTATGTAAACAGTTCTCTGGACAATACGAGTGATTATACTCTCTGTCAGCCCTGTCAGGAAGGAGACGGTATAGTTTTGGATGAGGTTCCATAGCGTACACACTGAATTTACAGGTTTATTTGACTAGATGGAGACAAAATGATTAAAACAAGCAAATAAACAGACAAGAACCTAGCTGGCTACTGTGAAAAGGAACAGGCCATTTCATTTAGAGATGTGGCCTTCAGGGATAAAGTATAGAAAATTGACAGGTTCAGGTACAACAGACTCCTCACAACCCCAGATACCTCACACCTCCCCCAAAACAGCACAACACACCCCCCCCCGCCACCCCNNNNAACACAAAATCCCCCCCCCCCCCCCCCCCCCCCCCAGAAGTGAAACGAGTTTCACTATAAAAATCAACACTTTATGGAGACTTTAAAATAAATTGAGCCCTCACAGGTTCTCATGAGACAGAAGAGCAGTGCCTTCGAAGAATCCCTAACTGGGGCACAAGGGGTGGCAAACCGTGCTTTCCATCCCGGGGATGGGGTTATCCCTTTTGCTCACGGACTCTTATTACTCACATACTGGAAAGGGCAATAGCACGACACTTCCGCAGTAATGAAATTTTAATTAAAAAAACCCCTCATTGCCAAAAATCATCTTCATACCACTATTATGTTCTGGCTCCTAATTACATACCACTACATTCCACTATTGTTGAAATAATACCATGACAGAATATATTGTCAAATAATTAATTCAGTCTGTGGCAAGAAGGAAAAATAAAAAGGAACATGGGGCAGAAAGGCCTGAAAGCTCATGGCCAGATTGATGTGCCATCACGTGGTGCTGGGGAGAGAGCTGTAGAGAGTCCTGTGCATTAAATATGAAGGGGCTGCTGTGATTTTTGTCAAAATTTCCAGCCCTCAGATTTCAGCAGGAATGGGTTTAAACCTCTCCCATAAGCAGGTTTCTCAGTGTCTATCATTTTCAGCCAAGCTAGGCATAAGAGAAAACACCTTTTTTCCCCCCTTTTTTCTTTATGAGATAGACTGCATAAGGAAACCGAAACTCTCAGCCAAAGTGTCAGGCAGCATTGTGCCCCACAGCGGGGAAATGGATCATTCCAGAGACCTGAACCCTAGGTGTTTGGCTCAGAGGAAGGGGTAACGCTGCTCCCAAAGGGGCCACTTCCTTGGCCAGGGCCTTTCCAACATTTTTCCCCAGCTCATCATGCTAACAAACTTACTGAGAAATGGTGCATTAGCAAAAGTATTCTCTTTTCTCCTCTCTGCTTTTTGTTGTGATCACAAGATGCCGAAAGGGAGAAGCTGATCCCGATGGGGTGACATCTCCTAATTCACAGCTATTCCACCAAAATGCAGGAGGAGTCGCTGGGTTTTCCTGCAGATGGGCTGGGGGAGGGAAGGGGCTGCTCAGGCAAGGCCAGGAATCCCAGTGCAGGTGTTTCAGGGGTGCTAGAGGCAGGTGTTGGCTCTGGGGGCTGTGGACTTCACTGCCAGGTGGGAGAAAAATGTGTGCAATCTGTGGGGGCCATGGTCAGATAATTCCTTTGGTTCACATGGACCTGCACTGGGGGGATGGTTTCTCCAGTGGGATAGGATGCCAATAATTCATATTGCACTTTGCAGGTCCGGTCGAAGTGTGCATTTGGTTTATATGTTGGTTTTGAGGCACAGACCTTCAGCTGCCCTGTAGTCTCTTGGCATCTGAGCACTTTGGGCCTGCTTGATTCATTTTGAGATAACTCCTAGGAGTTAAAATGGGAAA
>VXBZ01002178.1:1072546-1125906 GCA_013399135.1 Heliornis fulica | reverse complement strand
CAGTCTTCTACACATAGAGGGTGGGTTGCACTTCTACACACCATTATGAATTTTCCATCCCTCATCATTCATATCATGTCAGAATACCTATTACAAACTCCTGTTTGCAAGAAGGGCTTCTATTTTCCCCTTTCATTTTATCACTGCTCTTAAATTTTCCTCTGGACACCGTCTCGGCATGCTGGCAGTACCATGCTGGCAGTTTCTGAGAAAAAGTCATATTCAAAAATCATATGTCAGGGCTGGAATGTCACTTCCAAAGAAATATCCTTTTTTAACTAGTGTATAAAAGTGAATTAGACACAATTGTATTCTGATTGTCAAATTCTACCACCCAGCTGTTAACTACTGCAACCATCTTGTAAAAAATAATAATCTGGAAGTCTAAGCAATGTCCGATAATGCTTTCTGCCATCCTAAATCTTTGGAAGTGTTGAGTCATCTTGAGAAAAATGTCGACAATCATATTTTCACAAAAGCTGGAGCGTGGACAAGGCTCTAACCAGAGTCTTATGTGAGGAATTTAGAGGTGAGAAGAATTTTCTGACAAATGGTTCAGCCATCAAGAGCAGTGTGAGGACTGGCCAAAATGACTGGTGATTGCTAGATCTTAGAAATTCTTTTTGCTAAATAACTAAAAAAGTTTAATATCTGCATAAAATGAATAATGTCAATATTTCTGAAGTGCAAGGCTTTAATTTTCTCCCAAAAACATTATTTCAAAATATGTTTGTATCTAGTACTGTAATAAAGCCTCCCAAGCACTTTCTGGAGGGAGGTAAGTTAAATGAATGTGTTAGCCCTGAACGTATATTCTTTTCATTCTGATTAAAAAAATGAACATGACTATACTTTTCAGCTGATCCACTGGATTTGTTTTTTAATTGTATCAAGCAAAGTATCAATTACCCACAGCACTGAAACTAGCCTTAGTTTGAGTTTCATCTGCATCCCCAAAACATACTGGCTTCCTTTGTATTTTCCCCCTTCGTTGGCTGTTAATTGAAGCTTTTTGGGGGAAATATTTTTATCTGTTATTGGCTGTCAGGATCCATAGAAGCAGACGTCTATACCATAGCATGCTGAAAGCAAGTTCTGGTATAAACCAAGCAGATTGTTAAATGACTGAAATATAAGGGGTTTGGGTTTTTTGGAAGGTTTGGGTTGTTGGGTTTTTCTCTGGGGGGGTGGTGGGTTTTTGGGGGGTTGGTGGTGTTCAAAATCAATTTGGAATTAAGACTGCTTGCTCAAAACTGCACCAACTGGTTGGTTAGTTGGTATGTTTGTAATTTATGATTATCTGATATTGAGTTCTTGGGAATTGAATTCTACATAAACGGATACAGTATCTACCCACGGCCTCCAACATCGAAAAAAATGTCATTAAGTACTGTTTAACTTGTTATTCTTTGATGTCAGATTGAGACCAATCAAAACAATCATTATTATTTCAGAAGTCCTTTTGTTGTGGAAATAAAATATGCAGGACTTAATATTGACAGATCTGTGGGTAATTATCTGTTTGATATTTAAGAAAGAATAAACCCTACAGATAATAACATGTTAATTTAGTACAACTGCAAATAATTTGTAAGATTAATAAAGTGAATAATTAAGACACAAATCAATATTATGTCTCTATTACACAATATATATTTTAAAAGTGATATATAGGAGCGATGACACTTCTGCAGAATTCAATTTAGTAGTAACTATGTTAATGATCCAAAAGAGGATCTCCTAAACTAAATATACTGGCTTGATTTCATCATCAGTGTCACTGGTAAAACCAGTTTCATCAGCAATTAATTTAGCTCACTATATTACCTTCAAGGCAAATGATTTTTTTTACTGATATGAGAGAATACTTCAGATGCACATGGCTTGTCAGGCACTTAAATTTTGTTAGTGAACTGAAGGCAGCAGAGATGGCTGATGAAAATACTGAATAAAATAGGCAAAATGTAGGAGATTGACAGTAAAGACCTCTGAAACATGCAAATAACTTTCCATAAGTTCAATATACCTTCAGGCTATATCCAGTGGAGGCTTTCTAAGTCTAAAGAAACTATTCTGAGTTTCTCAGTGTGTTACTATTCTCACACTAACAGCAGAAAATTTTCACTGTTCCAAAGCTGATGCAAACAGCTGTTGCTATATATTTTTATCAATGTTTTGTGCTTGAAGTTCATATGCAATTTGAAGTGGTGCCAACGGACAAATCAGGAGGGAACAAAAGGTCTGGGTCTGCCAGAATTTTCTTACTGACGCTTGCTCCAACTCTTCCTACTAGATGAATATCAAAGTACAGGAGCTTACTCTTCTTTTTTACTTGGATCATTAGCTACTATCAAGTAGGACCTATCCTGTCCATACAGGTACCGATTTATTGTCAGGCTGTATTCTGTCACACCGTTTTCCAATAAGAGATCTCCACGTGGGTATATTTCCCAGCACCCTGTGAGGTCAAATGTAAATAAACCCATCCTTATTCTCAACCAGTGGGAAAGAGGAAACTGAGGCAAAGGGAGCTGCTGTTTTTCCAAAATCCCACGGTACAGTCACATCCAGAACTGGTGAAGGAAACTACAGGTCCCAACTGGGAACCCATTGACATTGTCATAGTCATACACGTGACTCAACATCTTAAGCTCTTACTCCACCTTTGGAACCTGTGCTACGAGGAAGTTTTAAGCAATAGAAGGCTAAAGACAAGGTGGGAATGTGAAGAGATTCTGCCACAGTATCCTTCATTGTATGACAATATCTCTTCTATCAGGCAAAACAGGGCCACTGGAGCACAGTATGTCAACATCTGAGTCTGTAATTCTCTGGCAAAAACACATTCCGGCCTGAAATAGGGCAAGCAGGTTTTATGTAACGCATTTAGTCATCTGTAAAATGTTACAAATAAAAAATAAAATTGGACTGGATGATTTGAATTTCTGCCAGAAGAACCCATAACATCTGACCTGTTTTGGTGTTTTAAATCAAAATTTGATTATTTTAAGCTACGTGTGAGAGATCATTCATTCCTAACAAGGATTTGCTATATTACTTGTTTAGAGTAGGATTAAATAAACTTTTGTCATGCTGGGACTGCTAACTCCTGACTGCTATGCTCATGCAGTTATTAACTCCTAAGTCTTTAGTTTGGGCTGTAATTGCTCCTTTCATTTGTTCTCGTGAGATCTGAAACTGCACTCCAAAGTGTCCTTTAAATACTTGGTTTTTGGAGCAATTTTTCCTCCATCCTTGTAAAAGTAATGACAATTCACTGCTAATTATTCTCATGGGATATTAAAAAATACATTTCAGCTGTTGCATGAAGCAACATCAGCTGGATGCCTTCTGCACCCTTGCTTGGGACCACTGGAGACACACATGGGGTGATAACTACAGCTGAGGTGATGGTGCCTGACTGCCTGTCATCTAGGGAGGGATCTGATGCTGGCACGGTGGCCTGTGTGGGGACCCAGTTGGCCCCCAGCTCAGCATCAGTTTGGCTCTACAAATGGTCAGGCAGGCACACCTAAAAGCAGACTAAGGTGAATGCTGGTGCTGAGGGGCATCCTTCATCACAGTGAGAAGGGGTGGGTAAAAATTGTCTTGGAGGGTTTCCCCATGCCCTCGGGGCTGCTTTGGGGTCTGGTGGTTTGGAGATGAGGAGAAGTGGAGCCCAGGGCTTGCAGCAGCCACCCTGCATGGGGCTTGGAGAAGCTGAAATACCAAGTACAGAGACATTTCTCTGCATTCCTGGTTCTAAGTCTGAAGAAGGGCCAAGCAGGGACAACTGGCAGGTGCCCTTCTCCAGCCACTTGCAGCTCAGGGTCTAGCCCCAATGGGTGCTGGGTCGGTGCTTGGAGATGGGGCAAGCCACACAGTCACATGGGGCCCAAAGAGCATATCCAATCTAAACCTTCCCCCTCTAGCTTAAATCCACTCCCCCTTGTCCTACCACTATCTACCCTTGTAAAAATCAGATTCCCCGCCTATCTATATGCTCTCTTTAAGTACTAGAAGGCTGCAATGAGGTTCCCCTGCAGCCTTCTCCAGGCTGAACAAGTCCAGCTCCCTCAGCCTGTCCTCACAGGGAAGGTGCTCCAGCCCCCTGATCATCTTTGTGGCCTTCCTCTGAACCCTCTCCAACAGCTCCATATCACTCTTGAATTGGGGGCCACAGCTCTGGACACAGTACTCCAGATGGGGCCTCATGAGGGAAGAACAGAGAGGGACAATCACCTCCCAGTCCCTGCTGGCCACCCCTCTTCTGATGGAGCCCAGGAGACCATTGGCCTTCCAAGCTGCAAGAGCACACTGCTGGCTCATGTTCAGTTTTGCATCCACCAGGACCCCCAGGTCCTTCTCAGCAGGGCTACTCTCCAGGAGCTCTTCTCCCACCCTGTGTATGTGTCTGGGATTCCTCCAGTCCAAGCGCAAAACCTTTAACAAATGTGGATATTTAGGAATGAAACACAGGCCATAGCCTCATTTTGCAGGTTCAGGCACAAACAAGGCTCCCCAGCTTTGCCTGAATACTGTTCCTGATGTGTGAACGCCCTCTGAAACCTGACAGCAAGAAGAGGTAGGTGAGCATGGGCTAGCACACCCGGCAGAGCATCACCCCTGCATGCTGGCAGAGTGACAACAGCCACCCTGGCGCCAAGCTGCTTTCCTTTCTCCGAGGACTCTGCCTCATCTGCTGTGTGAAGATCGAAACCCGGGAAGGAATGAAGAGGAAAGTACTACTAGCAAGAGCACACTTTGTGTATTTTAATTACTAGCATCTTCGGTGCTCTTCAGAGATGGTGATACTGCTGTATCGCATTAGCTCCCTGTATAGGTAATGAATGGGAGCTTCATACTGTGAGCATTAGAGCATCGACATCAAAAGAGATTTAGGGGAAATAAAAAAGCATTACACACAATGAAAAATAAATAAATGCAGCCTGGGACCTTCAAGTATGTCTCTTCTCCAGAATGCTGATTAATGTTGCATCAAATGGCAATAAAAATAGCCTCCGAAGCTCATTTTCCTATTTGTAAAAGGGTAATAATAATTAGCTTTAGCAATGATTGCGTCAGGCTTTGAAGGGGGTTGTGTGTGCTAAAGAAATACTAATGACCTGAGGAGGTTGTTAGTTTGGGGATATTAGGCTGGACCCACACCAAATCTCCTAAGACACTTTCTGCCTAACAAATCATATGGCAAAGAGTGGACTTTCATCTGCACAAGCTTTAGGCGTATTTGAAATTACTTAAATGAATGTAATTGCAAAGTAATTTTATTGCACTGCTTCATAGCAGTTTCCATGCTCTGCCAAAGGCAAGACTGGGAAGCCCTTGAAAGACAGGCGGCTGCTGAGAGGGTTATATTTTGTCAGGTCTTCTCCACTTCTACACACAAGAGGACTCACATCGTCTCAGCAAACACCCCATCAGGCAGGACCACCACCACGAGCCCCACCACTAGGCAGCCACCCCCTAATTTACACCACTGGCACTTGGTCTCAGCACCTGATGAGGTGCTAACTATAGCACATCTGTGTGACATGACTAAGTCCTAGAGGTAATTTCCTACACCTTATTACCACATAATAATGGCCTCTTAACAACCAGGCTAATCAAGAATTAATGAGGCACTAAAACATTTTAAGGAACAATGAAGGATTAAAAATTTTCTCTTATGTGTTTTATTTAAAAAACAATTCATTGAGCAGTTACTGCCCTTACTTTGGAGTCACACAAAAAGTCTTGGCACTTATCAAAAATATCAGCTGAAAGCCTTAATTTATCAGTATTTACTTAACGTGGGGCCTCACATCACTCCAGAACTGAAGGAAACCTAAAGGGAGGAGAACCAGATCTGGGCTCTGTCTGTCTGTTTGTCCGTCTGTCCACTCAGGTGCTCCCCTACTCTCACACAGGAAGCCTGTTAGTCTGACAGTGAAGCACAACGCCAAACCCAGAACGAAGTCAGCCCAAATGTGCACACGACTGCCCTAAGGGGTTTTGCTTTATTTCTCACGATTTCTGGAAAGCTAAGACTATTTTTCTTCCCCCGCCCCAGCAAGGGAGGGTGCACTTTAATGGGGGAGCCATCATCGGTGGAAGTGTTTGAGGAACTCAGAGAGAAATAAGTGGGTGAAAAAAAAAGTTAGGAATATCTTACGCTAGCAAAAGATTTCATATCTGTGACTCTATGCTGAATTAAAGCCTGTAAGTATATGCCTTTACCATCAACCTGGAAGAGGATAATCAAAACAAAAACACATTCAAATTTGGCTTATTTTTTGAAACTTCTTTGGGGAAAGGGTAGGAGATATATTCTGGTTTGCTGAGAAAGTCCCCAAATAGATCATTCTGTGACAGATAACTGTTATGATTATTAATTCCTCTGCTGACATTGAAATTAAACTGATTCCCAACATAATGGATGAGTAAATAGCACATCAGAAATTCTCAAATGCTTCCACATTTCCTATGCAATCATAAAAAAGAACCCCCTCATTAAATAATACACTAGCAGAAAAGGCAATTTGATTAAATAAACCTACCTGCCAATCATGCTGAAAGTTATAAAAGGAAAGCAGTTTGTAGCTAAGTAAAACTTTCTCCATATTAATCTCTCTCTCTCTTTTCTATGATTCTTAAAAGAGAAGTAATGGAAAACTATGTGCCCCAGAGGAAGATCTGGGCAATAACTGGGCACTCGACAAAGAAATGACAAGTTAGTCTTTGTCCCAGGGATTTACCATTAAGCAAAGATGATGTACTGGAGGAAGAAAGAAAGAGAGAAAGGAGAAGGCAGCAGGTGAGGAGGCATACACACTGATCCAGGAGCTCGAGCTGCTGTGGGTGTATTTGTGTACACTTTGTTCCAGGTATCTCCTGATGCCTTTTCTGTCTTTTAGGAGATACATTTTGTGGGGCAAAAGGGAGAAGGGGAGGGCCCACAGAGGTGAAAAGCGAGGGCGATGGGGCTGCAGGTGGCGAGCCTGGCAAAACAGGGTGGCAGGAGATCACTGGGAAGGCTGCAGCAAGGAAGAGAAAACAGATAGAAAAGCAGAAGGGGGTGGTGGGCAGCGTGGGGCGGGCAGCGGATAACAAGGAAGGGGAAGAGAAATCCCAAATCATCCTGTGCATAGGGCCTGAGGTACCTGAGGATACCATGAGAGCAGGCAGGGATGTGGGGCTGCAGGGGTGCTCCCCAGGGTCTGTGCTACTGGGGTTTCCTCTGACTTGGCCACAGACCCCCCCACTACCGAAGCAGCAAACACATGTTCTCCTGTAGCAGCAAACGAGGCCAGCTGAATTCCAACAGCGGTGGGGTTAATTTTTTGTGCTATTTAATTTCACCAACTCTCTGGGCTGGGATGAGGGGAAGAGTTGCATAACACGGTGTGATGGGTGGAAAGTCTCTGGACGTCACTGTGTCTGGTGGCCAAAGATGGGAATGGGGCCTGGCTGCTTCATCTCCTTGGCTTGGGGAGGCAGCAGCTTCTCGGGACATGAAATACTTAATTAACTAATCTGTGGAATGGTGGGATAAGATTCATGCAGTTGATTCTATGCTGGAAACGAAGAGTGTCAGCCTGTACATCTCTCTTCTTGGTGAGTCTTTAAAACTAATGCAACTCAGATAGAAGATGTTCTTTGAAAAGAACCAGAGATTTATTTGGATAAAACTCTGAGTGGATGACAAGTGCATGCAAAGAACTAAGATGAGATTTTAATTTTTTTTCAAGTAGAAAAACATAAGCAGCTTGAGCAAGAGGTATTTGCTTTCCAGCTAGGCACCAAGGCTTCAGGGCAGAGAAAGACTTGTTCCTCTCATAGTGATTTCATAGCTCTGCAAGGCCACTGAGCCAAATGGGATCACGCTAAAGATGTACTTGGCCACATCTGCTAGATAAAAAGAAATCAAAATAATTTTAAAAGATTTGTTCCTTTTTATAATCTTTCCATAATGCCTGGAGAGGATGGATATTAAGTTATCCACCTATTGCGCTCTTAAGGAAATATATGCATGTTGGGAATAACAGCAGTATTTTCGTTCCTTCCACCAATTTAACCTTCACCATCCAACTCTGTACCCAACTCTCATTGTTTACGTATTATATATGTCTCTGTATTTGTTTAGTCTTAAGTGTTATGTGTAACAACGAAACTCCTAAAATCCTATGTGCCTGACAAGTCCTCTGTTACTCTACACCCAATCTTCTGCTTTCTCTCTTTATTTCAGTTTTTCTGAGCTGGAAATTTGCTTCCTGACTCGTGGCTGCTCAGCATCAGTCACAGGAGGCTGCTGTGGGTGCTGCAGGGCTCCTTATGTGAGCATACTTGTTGAAGAGCAGTAGAAGCCAACCACTCTTGGAGAGCAATGAAACCTAAGGGAAAGGCTCAGAGGAGAGGTTTCTTTCTCCTAAATGCAATGCCTGAAATAGTAAAGCTCTTCAGAGGAGGAAAGGACACCTCTCCCGAGTGACCGTCTATCTCCTGGACTTGGTGACAGACTAATCGCTCAGTGGAGATGCTCTGGGATTGCTGTGCTGCAGGACACAATGGTCAGCATGCCAATGGCAGTTGTGAGAGATTGGGAGAAGAAGCAGACCTCTGCCTTGACAAACACAGGTTCCTCTGTTTTTTTTTCTACCTTGGTCTCTCCATATGCAAGCCACTTTTTCAACACTTACGCCATCCTGCTTTACTGAGCTGCTCACAATAAAACACGCAGGTTACTGCAAAATGTTTTTTAACTGAACTAGAGATGGATGGCAAAGCATAAACACAAGTCTATGTACCGACACGAACTCTGGGTCTTTCAAACAGTAATGCTGAAAGAAGTCCTGCCGGAAAGCATCATGTTTGTCTATAATTACTTGCAAGATCAAAACCTTATTCTGTGACAGAGTAAGAGCCCATTTTTTTTTAACAGTTTGTGGCAAAAGCCTTCATCCTTTCTTCCACAGAAGTCTACAGAAACTGCTGTTGCTTGCAGTGACTGCAAGTGTTAAAGTTTGTGTCTTGTATTACATTTACTGTAAGAGTTATGGGGAAAACGTGGATTTTTCATGAGCAGAGACGTGAATTTTTTCTTAAGTCCAGCAGTTAAAAACAAAACAGACCAGAGTGATGACAAATTATTTTTGAGGTCATGTTCTGTGATGTTCTGGGGCTCCCAGCCAGACCTCTTACTTGCTCTTTGCTGTACTGGGACTCTGTCTGAACTGTCCCTAGTTATTCCTAGGGGACTCAGAGACAGAAAGCCTCCTCCACACTGCCCCTCCCACCCCTCAACTTCAGCCATCCTAAATGGCACAAAATTGGTTATCAAATAAAGTACAAAAGGGTAATTAGCTTATCCTTTGTCTGTATCCTGCTAACAAATACTTTCAAGAGATTATTTGTGCCGACTTCTCTGCTTGGCTTTGATAGTAGGAAAGCTGATGGTGAATGTACAGGATTTGCACCCACAACTGCACTAAATTCAAATGCAATTAAATACATAGTGAGTTCATAAGCACATCAGGTAATGGATTAGTTCTGTTTTAATTTAGTATACCTGATCTATCACAACTCCTGGAGTGTGTCTCTGAAGAAATATGCCAAGACATTCCTTCTCTCTCTGCCTACAATTGCTTACAGTTTATGCCATGAAAGGGGGAATGAGCACAAATGAATCCTGACAAAATATCTTACAAAACTAATAAAAATCAGCATGCAGAAATGCTAGTGTAATTGCACTATTTTGCCATAAAAGGTCTGTGGGCCAATCAAACTGTGTTGTTTTTTTTTTTTTTTTCCCCTTGGAAAAACTTTGCTTTTATCTTTGTAAGCCAGTGGTACAGTTGCCTTGATTTTGGAATGATCTGTAAGTATAACCCTTTTGAATCTCAGGAACAATATACCTCATTCAAACCTTTGTCCTGATTCATCTCCAGCTTTGATAGCTTCGGTGTGTCATCCTGCTTGCTTGTCAAATCTATAATCAGTTTTAAATTGCTCATAAATATATTCCACATCTATTTTGGGAGATGAAGCTGGTCTGCATGCTAAACAAAGAACAGAATGCACAAAGCCAAGATACACACCGAGATAGAATTTTCTCCCCCTTAAAGTACCGCAGGTGAAATGATAATGTGGAAATATTCTTACCCTGAGGAAGGCAGACTCCAGTTGCAGCTTAGCAAATCAAAGACCAGAAAACTTGCTTGCAATAACATCCTAACAAATCCAGAGTTATTTTTTTCTCAGTTAAAAAAAAAAAAATCTCCACACTTTGACATGTAATCCAAATCCAGCTTGTAAGGCAAAACAACTTCAATAATCTGTTTAGTTAGGTATAAACAGTAATTCGTCAGAAAACTATCAGCCTGCTACTATAAAGGTTTAAAAAAATCATAGCTATTCATGGCTAAACAGTAGGACTTTTCCACACAAGAAAATTCATCATCATTTCAGGTTTCAGTATCTTTTAGTATTTTGCATGGCAAATAAAAAGTTGTCCACCAAGCTTGAAAAGTCTCTTTTTTGTTTTATCTTTTTTTTTTTTTTTTGAGTTGGTCACTCTGTGGGAGAAACAGGCACTACTTTACATTCCCTCAATTTAATCTTCATAGCTGTAAAGTAAGTTAAAAGCAAAATGAGGGACCTTCTCATTCAAAACATCACTTTCTTGTAATTAAAAAAAAAAAAGATGTATCTGTGAACCAACAATATAGAAAACTATGGCACTTCAATTCCAAAATCTTTCCATTCCTGGACGAGCTTTAGTGTTCAAATGTCAATAGGATGCCTGTATTAAAAAAAAAAACAAACCAACAAAAAAAACCCCAACCAAAAATTTTGGCCTGTACTCAGGCTCAAGAGTCTGTGAAACAGACTTTTTCCATACTATGACCTCAGTCTTAGGATTTCTCTTTTGCAAAATGTTAGCTATTTTTCTTGGCAGGTGGCTAAAACCCTGTATCTGTCTTTCCCCTCTTCTCACCCTCCTCCTCTCCCCACCCTCCAGTTGCACACACACCCCTCTTGTCTTTCCACCATCCAGAGATTCAGCCCTGGGACAAGGTAACCCCCTGCACTTGAGCTGAAGGGACATGGCAGTGGTGTGGGGAAAAAAAAATCAGGTTATGAAATCCTGGAAGTATCGAGCATTTCTGATTGTTTTTCTCTTCTTTCGGACCCATTGTATTTTGTTTCCCTGCCCGAAACCCCTCGGTGAAGACAGCAGCCCCCCACATCCAGCAGCAGCCATGCCCCCCGTGAGCATCAGCCTGGGAGGGTTTCAAGTTGCATCGGCTTTCGCCCAAGGTAGAGGATTTCCAAAACATGTCACCCGGGCAACCAGGAATTTTAGCCCAGAAAAAACACCACCACGCACATTGCGACTCACATGTCCGAGTCACTGAACTTCCACTTATCGTTTTCTTCGGAGAAAAAATATGAGACGGGATCCACAGTGCCTGCCTTCCTGGCAGCACTTCTAACGAAACGGTCTTCTTCCCAGGTATTTGAATCTCCTGATTTTCCTGGCAACACCTCTTTAACCACTGCGTTCAGAGCTAATATATAACGCATTCAAAATTCCCAATTAGTCCTCATAAATGACAAAGTCCAAGAAAAACAGTGCCTGAGAGAAAAATAATACGCTTTTGGTGCTATGCAGGAAAGCGTCTCCTCAAACACGGCAATATTTTAGCCAGTTAAATTGGTCAGTTTGATTCTAAGCGATGTTAAATGTTACAGAAACAGTTTGTACTTGATATAAAATCAGAAATATTGCCCAGCACTATACTAAGTTTTCCAATGGGACAAAAGCTGCTGTTTTGAAGCGAGGTGGTCTCTTGCATTACACCACTTTCCCTTTCAGCAGTTACACCACTTCACCCTTCGAGTCAAGGGTGGCATCCAATTGAGGGCAGCTTCCCACGGCTAATTATTTTTCTCTCGAGCATACAGAGAACAGGTAGATAGTGAAGGTGAAGGTGCTAAATGATGAAGGGGACTTTATAAATCAAACCCTGTGCTGAGTCCTGCAGCGATAAGGGCAGTTATCTCAAGCTACTGGCTACATCTGGTAAAAGAGAAGGGCTAGCATTTAAAAACAGGACAGCAGGGCCCTTTCTCACCCCATCTAAGTCAACTGCAAAACTTCCCCAGAACTCAGTGGTGCTTTTTAGCATTCATCTATAGTCATTCCTGTTGACATGCCAGAGAAAGCTTTTTTTTTTTTTTTGTCTGACTGGAGCCTAATGGAAGCTAAATTTTTGTTCCGGGAAAACCACAGCTGCAATTAAGGTTAGATTGGAGTTTGAGGTGTTTTCTTTCTAAACCAAGCAGATAAGTCCACCTCATCTGCTTTCATGGACATTATGTTTTTATGACCTTTTTATATGCCTTTATATGGCTTTAATATTTTTTTTTTAAATTATACCATCTTTGGCTGCTATGTATCTGTACTTTTTATATGGCAAAGTAAAATCACCAATGATACAAATCCATTCTTCCTCCTTAACTTTGCTAAAACAGATTCACTCAAGACCTGTGTAAGTGTCTTCCAAGAAAATGTCTTTAGAGCATTTGAAGAAAATAGATTTGTTGGTATCAACTTACAATAGTTTTGGGGTTTTTTTGTGATCTATAAGCGGCATTGTACACCGCAAATCCAAAAAAATCTGTTCTCAGAAAAGATTAGCAATTGGCAAGTGAGATTCACATCAGTATTGTGACAATACTGCAGCAGCTCTGATGCATCCCACAGGTGAAATCACTTTGTTTCCCACAAATTCAATTCCACTGTAAATTCCCACTTTGTAGTGGAATTGTATTTTTTAGTGGTCTATATATTTAACACACAGATAAATGCTCTGTGCGTGGGCTGAGGGTAATTATTCTGGGGAAAGGGCAAAGAAAAGAACTTTTTAATGGGAATTTGAGAGCCAAGGACCCCGTTTTAAAAATTCAGCTGTTCTTGTTGGACTGGCTGAGCAGAGTGACAGTCTGGAAGTGTTAGAGGTTAGCTCTGTGAGCTGAGGCTCAAGTAAACAGGTGGAATAGGGCAGTGAAGCCAGCCTTCTTCTGCCAGCAACTTGGTTCATGGATAAACACCAGGCTTTCACTTCTGCAGATTTCAAGACCTCCATCGATCTGAAAAAACACTGCCTTCATTCATCATAGTAAGTTTTTTTTTCTTTTTTTTTCCTTCTTTTTATTTTTTTCCCCAGCATGGATGGTAAGACTTTTCTCAGAAAAATCACAGATGCACATTAAAAGCCATCAATGTGCTGGTGTTTACAGACACAATCCATCTCAAAAAAATAACTTAAAGGATGTCCTTTCACAATGTCTACCATCCCTTGGAAGTGGCATTTCTGGGTAGAGGAGGGTCATCTGGGGATCATGAGCAGGTTGATGAACTCATAATGGCCCTCCATAGAACCCATGGACTTAAAATAAGAGGTATCACTAAATCATTGGACAAGGTGTCTGCTGCAGATGTCCTTGCACTCTAAAATGCCCACAACTTGAAGACTGTGAAAGATTGTTTGGGAAGTTGCCCCAGTACCTTAATCTGAAAGCTAAAAGTGGTTTATAACCCTGTAAGTTTGGTCATCCCTTTCCTTGCAACTGACTTCCACAGCTGCATGGGTTTTACCCTTTCTAATGTCCTCCAGACCCATCTGTTAGCTATTTTCTGGTTCAGTTGACTTGACCCATCATGGTCCTTTTGGCAAATAAACAGAAGTATACTGAGGATTGCCGGAGGGTTGTTTTTTTTCCTCTGTACCTTACATGCTTTGCCCCTTCCCTATTGCCATCCCTTCTTCCACTTCACTGAGTCAAAAGCCAAATACTTCTAATTTAAATTGGGTGACCCCCTATACAAAGATTAAAACTCTGGGGGGAGGATGGGGGTGTGATGATTGCTGCCTGTGCTTATCAGGTCTGTGGGCACCTGCGAGAGAGAGCAGCTTCTGCTCTCCTCCCTACACCTGGCACTCCTCAAGGACATTTATCAGCCACTACCCAGGTCTGTCTTTAAAAAAACTTAAACTACTGCTCATTTCCTTTTCTTTTCTGGGTGAGTAATCCTTAGTCAATTTTACAGAACATTACATTTTTCAACACTTTGTACAAATACTAATGAGATAGTCTTCAAGGTGGTCTAATTATTATTTTAGATGGGGGAAAGCCAAGGCTAACTTGAAATAACTTGCACCAGGCCTTTTGGTGAAGTGAGGTGGGATTGAGGCTCCTGGTCCAACTCTGGCGCTCAATCAGTTTGCACTTGTTGCCTGAGAGACTTACGGTCAAGACCACATGTCAGCCAGATGTGAGAGGCCAGGTTCCCTGGGAGCTGACAGCAGGATCATGTGTTGGCAGCACTCACTCAATCTGATCTCCTCTATTTGAAACTTGTTCTCTCTGCTCTCTGGAGGAATGTTGTAACCCCTCTGCCTCAGTCTTCCCGTTTGCAGAGGGGGGAACCAGCAGCAGCTTTTGGCTATTTGTGAGTCACTCTGAAGATATAAGGGGCAAGAGAGAAGAGAGGAAGAAAAAAGGCAAGAAACCAACAGGTGATGCTCATGCCAATATGGATATAGGTCATGCCAAGTGAGAACAACAGTGACATTGCTCCCAGTACCCGTTTCCCATTTCCTTCCTCAAGGAGAATCAGGGTGATGAGAACAGTTCCCCACTGCTGGATGAGCAAGAGACTGTAGCACTAATCTCTGCAAATGGGCAGCTTGGAAGCTGCTGAATTTAGTACTGTTAGTGAAGATCCCTCTGAGCAAACTGTTCCCTGAGTGATGCCGGGGGCTGGTGCAAGGAGGGAACAGAGCCAACATTTATTTCTTCCTGGCAAAAGCAAACACACACACACATACACACCCTGAGATCACTGTGATACTCAGAGAGTATCGGAAAAGGACAAAACTTGCATAACTGCCATAAATTATAAAAGCCTCCCTCAGTCTTGGTTAATTCTCTTGTAAAAAGGGAGGGAAAAATCTGGAGCAGCTCAGCATGAAAACAATTGTGGGAGGGATAATAAAGAGACAGCACCGAGGTATCTAGTCGTTAGCCCTGATATCATTAAATAAGTGCACTAGAAATGTCGAGGTAAATGCATAGCAGTGAATCACAGTCAGGCATGATTAACCTTGGGTAGTCTGAACTGGAAATCATTTACAAACGCAAAGGTACTGAAGAACATCACGACAGACAGTACATCGAAAGTCATCCCAAGAGCGGGAGTCTTGCAGAGCACTTTGTGTGTTTGTGCCATTTTTGAATTGTTGTCATGTTTTACATGCAGGCAGGAGGATGGAAGATCGCAGAGTTCGGGGAGGAGTTTCTAAGGCACTGCAAGGTCCTCCAAAACATGTGCATGGGTTGGAATCACTTTTCCCTGCATGGAAGTTTTATAAAAACCTAAAGTTTTGATGGCAAATTTCCAAGGTTTACTGAAAGGAACCAGTTTTTGCCAAAACAAACTGAAATACTGTATCAGAAAATATTAAAGAACTAAAGAGCACTCTTTCTTCATCCCTCCACCACTCCCTAACGCAGCCCTTCAGACAACAGCTGGTAAAATCAGGGGGAGAAAGGATTTTCATAAAAACTGTCTTTTAAACAGTATCTGTGAAGGTTTTCTGACCATTGGAAGTCAAACCTTTTTATCACAAAACCAAAAGAACAAAACATTACTAGCTTTTTCTGAACGGTCCTGGAAGTTTAGAAATGCTCTGTGAAGCTGTAATCAGATGACCCATAGAGAGCTATATATATTAAGAGTACAACAACAAAAAAACCCCTCCAAATCCAGAATTCTCATGGCTTTAAAAGCATTCAATTACGAGGAGCGTGAATCAACTGGGGAGACTCCAGACAGCTTAACACCTTTGTATTGTTTGCATCTTTTACTGCAATTCTTCAGTGACAGCTCAGGTGATTATTGTGCATGCCAAGGCAGTGAAGGCCAGAGGAATACCCTGCAAAAAGATTCGTCTCTACTCAGACTTCCTCACCACTTTTCCATCGCCCTCAGTCTCCCTACATCCATCTCAGTTATCTCTAGAATTTTAATAGCTGCCCTTATTTATCTGCCTGATTAGGATGTTGCATCAATTAATGTGTCATCTAATACATACCAGTTTCTTAATGTTTAATATTATTATTGGTGGAGAGCTATGACATAATAATGAGTCTATCTAGGGAGTTAGTGCATACAGGACCTCCCCCTTCCCCTATGCATAATGGTATTCAGAATGATGCATTTACAGTACCCAAAGCCCCCTGAACAGACCGCCACGTGTCCTGCACTCTACATTTCTATACTGTCGGACCACATAGGTAGCACCTCTGGCCCCAGGGCTCCAGGGCACAAGGTAATAATCTGTTTTTGAGGACCTGGAGCCCAGTGGCCAATGCAGGAGGAATGTCTTGGGAGACTTCATGTAAATGCTTGGTTTACAAGCCCCTCACTGCCTGATTCAGGAGGGCAATCAACCTGTCCTTTGAAGCCACATAAATAATGTTCGGATAGAGGCAGTAAATCTACACCAAGGATGAATTAACCGCCATAGAGTCATATAAACTTGGCTTGAGTGTGTGGCTTGTAAGATGCCTGAGGAAAATAAAAAAGACATTTGCAAGAAAGAAAACATTAATTTTCTCCTCCCTGTCTTTTCTGTTATTTTTATCTAGGCCAACATGACTTGCTTTGTGGGTTTTTCTGTTGCTGTTTGTTTAATTTTCACAAGGAAACACTGATTCACAGGGAAATGAATCCAGAGTTTCTGCTGGTCAGTCCCAAATGTGCTACCTCTCCCACATCAGTATTGTTCCTTTTTAGCCCCCTGCCAGGCAATGCCAACTCGATTCCTTCAACATTCTCAGGGGAGTGACACCTCACAAGAAGGTGCAGGACTTTCACTCATGGAGACACCCAGCAGCATTTGTGGACCTTTTCCCACCTCTTCCCTTGCACAACCCCGCCAGCTCCCTGCTGTAGGACTGGGCCCTGCCAGGGCTCTCAGCCAGCTGTGCAATAAGTGGTCTTCTCCATGTATGTAGGAGAAGAGTATGCCCATTATTGCAGATGGACACAGGCACATACGCTCACGCATCCATTGTACGTGAGCCCTGTGGGTCCTCTGGTTGTGCATCTTGTGCACCGGTGTGAGCTGATACATCCCCAAAAGAACAGAGAAATGCTGTATTCACAACTGCCTGAGAAAAAGGGAGAGAAGTCTGTCCTAGAAGGAGGTGGGAATGAGAAGAAACCCAAGATAGCAGAAATAGACATGGGACGTCAGTGTGCACCTACACGTTAACAAGACTTGATTTACTCCCCTGTAACACTCAGGTATCCAGCCCCACACTCAATAACACACACGTTTTTAGTTTGCTAATACCTTTTGCTCACATCACTCACCCATTTCCAGTGCCTGACCTCTGTTTTTCTCTCCCGCTGCTCTCAGTTTTGTATCTCTTTCTGCAAACGCAGCACTTGCAGTTCCTCTTCCTCCTACCCAGCTGTATCCCTCTCATTTTCTTCCTCCTCTGTTGGCACAGCACTTGCTGGTTCCTTTCCTCTCATCTCCTCCTTTCTCTTCTGCCTCCTTTTCCACACAAATAATTTCTCTAACTAGAGGGGCCTCTGCTTCTTGAACACAGCCATTTATCAGTGGTCATCAGTCATTTCTACCTGTAAGAATTGCTCTGGGAACCCGCTATCTGCTGTGGGGTAGCCTTAGCATTTACCAACAAGTTAAAGATAGGAATTATAAATATACTGTATCCCATAGACAGCATGGTTTCAGAAGGCTGCACTGAGATCTCTTCTTAGGCAAGGAACCTCTCACACCTAACTAGATTCTGAAGTCTCCTCTATCTAATGCAGCACACGGTATGACACAGTGTGTAGTCTCAAAACCATAAACACATTGGGGGTTATCCCTGAACCCATATTCTGGGTTTAGAGATACCCCTGTTGTGCGTTTTGAGATTTTACAGGATTTTAATCCGATGAAGGAGAAGAAAGTGAAGAATATTCCTCATTATTAAAATACCATCTAACTAGAAAAAACACTTTGGAGGACAGCTTATGTTTTACATATTGCTAAATATCAGCAAAAATAAATGTGTTCATTTCTCCAAAATACCTCCAGATGGCATTAAAACCCTTCTTCTTTTGGTCTTTATTGCAATATTATATTTAAAATGATAATTATTGGAATCATTCTATTAACCATTCCCAGCAATCATGCTATCAGAAGGCATAAGGCTGCTAATGCTTAATTCATTTAATAAGTTTGGCTAAATAGGCTCATGTACTGTAATTACATTCCACAACACAATCTGCAGGACAAGCTATTTCTTACACCATGTCAAATCCTTTTCTAGATTCATTTCCAGAAGATTTTTAATGCGTATATGCGGCAGAAATCAAAACATCCCACAATAAATCACTGTTATTGTACCTCCTTGTGCGACTACTTTTGGCCATGTAACAAATGGTGACACCTCACAAGATTTACATGATATAATGCTCTGAATTTAAATAACAGGAATCAGAAAACATAAATTATGGGCAAGATGCACTCTAAAATTCACATGACTGACTCTTACCAGAACTCCCCTCCCTCAAATGGGATTAAAAAGGTTTTGCAGAAATTCGTAATGCTCCTGCCTGGTAGTTATTAAAGGAATTCACTGATCTCACTCAGTTTGGGAGACTGATGCTTTTATTATTTTATTTTTTTTTAAACTTATAGCCCATCTGTTTCATAGACTGGTTTATGTTGGCAAAACAATTCAGCCCTTTGTATATCAGAGTTAAAAATGGTAAAAGCTTCTATTGTTGCACCACAGTGAAGGTGAACACTGATATATTACAAGTGCCTGTTCCTATCTATTTCTCAACTTCTTTTGTTAATTCAAAAACATCAACAAAATCGTGAGAGACCAGAGATAGCTGTAATTGGATTTCAAGTAATTCAGAGGTGAAGCTGCAGACTGTAGTCTTTTAAAATTACATCAGTACATCAAAGGCATATGTGACATGATGTTTTTTAGCAAGTGTGACAAACTCTGGCAGCGTGAAGGTAACGTTGAAGTCAGGTTGTAAAGGCCAGGTTCGCACGCCCACAAAAATCATCTCATATCTATTCAGCGCGATGTGGAGCCATTTCACTTGCAAAGATCTCTGACTTACTAGCATGCAGAAGTTCTAGGAATAATTAAATTAATGGTTAGTCATTATCTAAAAAGCAGTTTTAAGAAAAGCATCAGTGAAAGAGTTTTGTCTTAATGAAAACAAACAAATTCTATTTTGCCCAACAAATCTGATAAAAAGACGGCTGCCCTCTCCCATCTTAAATGCAAAAGTGACTTACGATGTACAGGTTGCGCTTTGACCTGGACTCTTTGGCTCCACATCACTTTTCCCTTTAAAAGAGAAGAAGAAAATGACATCAGAAATGGGTCAATATGTAAACTGCTCAGATGTGACACGTCAACACATTATTCATTGCTAACACTGACCACTGTTCCTGCACGTGCAGACTGCTGCTGAGACAGTCACAGGGCTACGGGGGCACTGCTGGAGCATTTGCAGGCAGGGACTCAACCCTGACTTGACTTTTCTTGTCATTGCCGCATGTACTCTGGAAACGTCAGGCAAGGAAACTCCACAAGAGAGACTTTTTAGAGGACACAAGCTTTACCAGGGATAGCAGACCTTGGAGAAATTGAAAGGATTTCTCTGGGCCCCTGCAGCTGCACTGTTGAGAGTGTACCCCATCTGACATGCACACTCTCCGAAACCCTGCTCCAGGAATGATTCCATCATCACCAGGAGCTAGTAAGGACATAGTTCTGCCAAGTGATGCTGTGGTTCGCAATAATTTTGACAGATTAAGGACTCAGCTCCTGTAGGTGGGAGCTGGGGAAGGCTTCTTTGCTATGATGTATATTTTGGCCTAGGCACTCAACCCCAGAAGAAGTCAGGTACCCAAATGCTTGAGAAATAGAGAGCCAAGGGATGCCTCTTCAAAATTTCCTTATGACTCACACGGGTCCTGGCATAGCATGTTGGCATGTGGACAATTCCCATCTTGGGTCAAACATCATGTTTGCCTAACACAACCTAGTTACATAGTGCAGACACTGGGTAAGCAGGCTGCTAGTTGATGTGGTGGTATTGCTTCTGCTAAGACAGGACAAGTCTTTCTCCCTCCTTTCTCCATCCCTCCACAAAAATAAAGCAGTTGTTTGCTGTAATTTTGATCTCCGAGTAACCTGAAAGAGCTACACTTTATTGTAAGATTTTTATTTAGCTCTACTATGGATGTACAGGGTATTCCGCTCCACTTGAATCACCTTGAGCTTGAATTCTGGACCTAAAGACTGTGCAGCTGCTGCTCCTCTTGTGTGTCGCTGGATGCTAATAGCTGTCTACACAGGGGTTTACGTTGCCTAGCAGACAAGGAGGCACAGAGGTTGAGTGTGACTAGTTTACTGATGGATGTGTTTTTCTCCATTACCTTTTAATGAGCTTTGTTAAACCCAAATCCACCTGTGTCTTCTGAAAAAAAAATAAAAATGTGAGACGTGCCTATTTTGGTCAGGCTGTTTCAGCATTGTCTGATTTTCTCCTCATTGACTTTACTCGAGTGGGTTTTGGATCAGTCCCCAAACGATTCCATGCACATAAACATTACATATCATCAATTTGCTGCTGCCAAAGTCCTCACCCTCAGTTTGCATACAGTGTTGGGGTGCCAACAACAGCTTTAAGGGACACCTCTGTAAAACTTGCTGTTGCCTTCAGAAGTGGCAGGGTTTGCTGCCAAAGTCCTTCCACTACTCTACAGAAGCAAGTTGAAGGACTTAACGTAGACAGTGACCTTCTGGAAGTGGGTGTCTTGTAGAAGTTCTGGGTATTGCAAACACCTTGCCATGGTGCTTGTAGTTCTCACCCTCCACTCCCGAGGAGTTTGTGCCTACTCAATGTATATTTCTTAACTTTAGTGAACAGGATGGAGGAAGCACTGTATGACCTCAAAACCACCAATGCCTCTCTGTGGTCCTTTAGGGAAGATGAGCACTTGCTGTAGGACAGCTATTGCCATGTAAAATGTCAGCACAAGTGGGGCATCCCCATAGGATAGAATACATCCACTGTCTAATCTCTAGGTCACTTCCCACTTTTAGCAGAGACCCAAAAGTTATATCCAGACGATGAACTCGCTGGCTAGAAAGCTGTTGGTACAGAATACGTTTGTCAGCCTGAGGGTGCCTGGAGCCCTGGAGCTCATCCGCATTATGGTAATTTGGAACAAGAAACCAACAGTAACAGTTGGCATATATTAAAAGATTTTCTATTTGTAACTTAGGCTTTTTCTAAGTGATGAATTATTACCATGAACACTGGTTTGTTTGAGTGTGAGAGGGAATGTGGACTCCTGAGTGCTTTGCCAGCAGAGTTCACATCAGTTTTACTTTCAGCAATGTATGTTAATGCAGTAACAAGGGAAATGGCATTAAGTACTGTGAGGAGAGAGAAAAGGGACTCTGTGATTTAGCCAAACTGGATATTAATGAATTACCCTACAGTAAGAATCTGCATCTGCTTCTGTGCTAATAGTCACTTAACATACTTTTGTGTGGAGTGGGAGGACGAAACCTGTACAGATGGTAGAAATGCATCAGTCCAGCCTATCAGAGAAGAAAATCTGACTATTAATGCTTTAACAGTCCTTACCAACTTTGCTCTCACTTGTCTGAATCACAGGAAGTTTAAAAACCTCTATAGACTAAGCATAGTTGAATGTCACAGATACGGTACAGATAAAATTTTGGAGAAGCATATATAAAAAGGAATTACCTGTCAGAGCAACTTGAGTTTTTTCACACTCACTCTTGGCCAGACTAAAATTTCTTTTCTGTTTTCCATGCAACCTGCCAGATCCATGCAGGTACCATTGTGGGAGGCTGGAATTTACCAAATCCTCTCTAGCTCTGGCTTCTTCTTATGTGGAAATTTGTCTGCCTTTGTGGGGTTTTTTTAGTCTTTTTGGAACTGGTGAAGAATATGCTACCTACTTCATCATGGGACTGCTGTAAGCACACTATTTCAGGTGCTAAACACTGTGTCTGTCCTCTGAAATGGGTGTGTGCATACACACGCCTCCAGAAACACATGGTGTAAACCATCAGTCCTCAGATACTTAGCCACAGACTTGGGAGTTATTTGCTAGTTTCTTATCTCACACAACTCCTTTCCTATTCTCTTTAGATCCAAACAGAGGAGATGGGGCCGTATTTGTCTGACTTCAAAATAAATTTCAAATGAACTTCTGGAGGATTTTCCCCTTGAACAGTGGGGTGGCCAGTTGGAATTTGAATCACTCAACCTAAACAGAGCAATTTCCCCATCTGGGAAGAAGGGATAAATAATATTTATTGTAACAGAGCAGTATAACTTCAGCCATTATGGCTGGTAAAAGGCTTTGATTTTCTTATGGGGGAAGAATGAGAGAAATGTTATCCATGAGAAAGATGATGTTTGCAGCTGGGGTAACACCATTGCAGAAGACAGGCTCAAGAGCCACTCCATAGAAGACATGGTGCAATGGGAAATAACAGCTCATAGGGACTCTGAAGATATGCATTTGGATAACACACTACATAGGCCATTACATTCCTTTCCTAGATAGAGTCATTTGCTAGCATTTCCTCACACTGAATCCTTTTATCCCAAATTTCCATTTGATGTACAGGATTGGTAAGGTCTATGTCTCATTCTAACTGTGTCTTATTCAGTGTCTTGTTCCAGCACCTTGACTGGAATCTTCACAAATACAAGTTTCAGAGGTAGTCAGATTTCCATTGCAACATTAGAAAAAGTGTCTAGGTGTCTGACCATGACCTTAACTTTTGCCACAGATTAAGAAAATGCCTCTGCATGTGTTCAGATGTCCTTTGGTTTGGTTGCCACCACCCAGGAACTACCAAGTCTATCTTCAGCAGAGTTGTAAATATATGCTGATTTCACTGAGGGAAATGTGAAGTAAAGTGAGGTTGAAGACCACTGGAGTAAGAAGCAGAGGCAAGTTGTAAGGGGGTGGGACTGATTTGCTAATCCATGGTAAAGCAGGTTACATTAGATCTACAGAACAGCCTTTTTTATTCAAGCACTGAAAGAAGGGAATACCCAAAAGGAAACTATGACCAAAGCTGGACAAACACTGTGGCCTCTGATGTCATCACGAAGCCCTCAGCTCAGCTGGTGTGTTTGTCATGCTTGTGACTCTATGTGTTTGCATAGCCCTCTCTATTATGGCCCTTTTGTGCTTCCTTCTCTCATTACTGTATTCATTATTTTCTGCCAGAACCTCATCCCTTTTGTCTTTTATTATTTCCTTAGTGCTGGCGCTTGCAGCAATATCAAACCGACGGCAGCAATTAAGTGACACCTCTGCATGTTTCTTCACAACATTGTCTTCCACATGCCGACCTTTCCCCAGCAAAGAGCCACACAGTTTCAACAGCCTACATCTCCCAGCCTTGTCTCTCTGGATGTCTTCTCCCTCACACAGTGGGTGACCAGCCACTTTCAAAGCCCAACCTACAAGCTCAGGGCATTTTTCATCTCCAGTCACAGCCCCGTAATTTGCAAACAGGGCTCTGTGCTTGCTGATGGGTCAGGAAGGTAGCAAAATAGTTCTTCTGGCTGAGATGATTTTATGTTGGGAGCAGGATACGATCATGTATATTTAATATGCAAGGTGACATTAACAACAGGCAGAGGTGTCAGGGGAGAGGATTAATATTTTGTTTTGCAGAACAATTTGATCTTTCCTTTCAATACAGCTGCTAAGACTTTACCCTAACTAAATGTAATTAAAGTACTGATGGTCTGCACCATGACTTGTAAACTGGAGTCCACTGAAAAGCTAAACGATGAGCCACACAAGCACATATCACTCCCCTGCCCACACTGCTAGCCAATAAAACCCACAGCCACATGGTGTTTGAGACGTTATCTGGTGTTACTTTGGCAGGATTTATGTAGCTTATTACTATGCAACAGCCACAAAATATACCATAGCCTATGAAGGGTAAATGATAACAAGTCTTCCTGCAGAATTTTCTGGCAGTCTGGATCTTGCCACGCACCTTCTTCTGTGCATATCTGCCCAGCTCTTCTCTGGTTTTCTAAAAAAGACACTGATTTTGACCTTTCAGTCTTCCTCATCTACATAGTGAAATGCCCCTAATTAAATGAATCCTTTTTGTTCTTCCCAGTCCACCAGAAGAGCTGATGTTTTTGATGGTCACTCTTCAATTCAGTCCTCCACTTTTGGCCAAAGCTGAATACTGCCTGTGGAGGCTCTGTGCCATCCCAGTTTGCCACTGGTTCCTTACTCTATCACTCGTTTCTCATAGTCATTGTAGTTCCCTCCACCCAATATAACAGAAAATGAGTTGGTACTTACTTGTATTGCTGTGTCCTGTGGATCCCTGTTGTGACTCCTACAGTAATAATAGAAAAAAAGTAAGCTGTGTTATTTTTATAGCAATTTTAGCTGCAATACTTGCTTGAACATTACCTTAACAATGCAAACAGCACTGTTAATTGTTCATTCAGTTTCAAAGTAATTTTCAATTACAAGAATAAATCCAATATTTCTTTGAAAATCCATTAATTCTAAGGCTTGTAAACTTATTTCACAACAACCCTTTAATGATGTAATTCCTTGTATAGCTATTGCGACTCGTCTGCTCACTACTCACTTATCAATCAGCCAAAACTCTTCTATTATCTTCCGCAAGTTTAGATGGGAAGACAGAGCGTGGACTAATAATGTTTCATGGACCATTGGATTCCTGAGGTAGTAGCACAGCTGGTCTTTCCTTTTTACATGTTGATATTGACAGCACCGGCGAATGGAAATAAAGACTTTAGTTCTGGGTGTCCGAGACTGCAAGGTCAACCTTGTATCACAACTCCAATATCTATGAATGTGGTGCAATAAATCAGACTTTTTTTCCTAACTTGCGAATGTTCACATATTTTACTCACAGAATTTGTCTGCACTCATGAAAATATAAAAGAAGTCTATAGCTGGAAGTGAAATGCAAATATAAAGTATAACAAAAAGGTATTTAAATTAAGGAAAAGAAAGAACACTCTGCTATGGAAGTCAGCAGGAAAGGTATCTAGTGCGCAACTCTGCTTCTGAATAACACACATATGCACAGGTATGCCACTTCGTATACACGCTGCGATTCCAAGCGCAGTAAAGATGCTTGGAGAGGCTGGGCAACACATGGAAATACGTGGTCATTTTTGGTATCTGTGGTCCACAGAGCCTGAGTAATGAGCCAAATGCACAGTTCATCAAGAAAGGAACTGCAAGTCCCCAGAGTGATCAAGGATGCTCTGGCTGGTTGAGATTTTGCTGCTGAGTCACTCGGAAGCATGCCTCAGGGTTTGGGGCCCCAGGAGTTTCTTGGCATCTCTAAGTAGAGGTTGGCTGAACTATAGGCACTGGGGTCTCGAAGGGCTTGGCTAGTTAAATCCCCTTGACTTGCACCATTTGCTCTGGAGTCAAAGCTTTCCAGACTGCATGGCTTTAATTTTTATGCTGTAATACACATCTGAAATTTACTGCCATCCCATGCACTTGAAATGTGAGACACCAAATATTTGGACGAGCCCTGACAGTTTCTACCTTCAACTGCAATATGAAAAAATCTGTACTGTGTTTCACATGCCAACAAAAATTTCTCAATAATTTGAAATGGTCTGCTTTTGACAAATTGCCTCAGCTTTTTTGTGAATGCTTCTGATAAAGGGATATTGAAATCTTTTTTTCTTTTTCTGGGGACTGAATATAATCTTAAGAAGTAAAGAGCTGCTTGCAGTGGTGATGTAGTGACATGAACACTTGAATTTAAATGCTATTCTGGAGGCCAACCAAGCTGCCAATAAAAGTAGGCTATTAGACCACATTCATGTTCCAGAACAGTGAATAGAGAAGTTTGGGGAAATACAATAATTTTGATGGATACACCCTCAGGTTTGTTAAACCATTTGAAACTTCTAAGTAAGGATATCACTCTCTCTTTTGCACTTTTGTCAACATCAGGAAGAATGCACACTCCCCTTTAACTGCCTAGCACGGTATCTTACCTCTACCATTGGCACTGCATTGTCTCAAATCTGACATCAGCAAAGCACGTGAGCTATTGCATTTTCACTTCCCCTTTTAACTGATTCTTTCAAATAAGTGTCCTGATTCTCAATGAATTATTCTTAATAATAGAGGATGTTACAAAAATATCATAACAAAATGGAGAATGCTCCCACTGAGATTGGAAAAAAGTATGGCTTTATGCAACTTAAAAACCAAAGGTACTGTCTTCACTTCTGAAGGGTTTTGTTTTTTTTTTCTAGTACATTTGCTACAACTGGTTAACATCAACAAAGGAGAAAGTAAATGAATTGAGCATGTAAAAACACCATGACAACTTAGCTTCTGCTGAGAATAATCACCCAATAGCTTTGTAACAAGGCACTAGTGGATAAATTATTTCTCAAATAACAAAATGATGGGTGATCCCATAATATCACATGCATCTAAATAGAAATCAAACACCTGATCAAACTTTCAAGACATGAAATCACAGTAAAGATGAAGAAAGAGAGCAAAGCAGGCAGAGGAATTAACAGCATTTTTTCCTACAAAGAGTAGAGAATTAATGCCTGAACATGAAAGCTCACTCATGCAAGCATCAAGCGAGCTCTTATTTACCAAATTTAATTATTCATTTAAAGTTTATTTATTAAGATGTTTTAAATAAAATCACAATCAAATAATGCCTGATCATTTGTATTTAACAAAGTGTGACAGAGCTAGGAAAAAGGAAAACACACACAGTCTGTCACATCACACACTGATATAATTGTCCCCAACCTTTGAAAAACAAGAAATAGAGAAATCATTGCTCCTCTCTAGTAAATTCAAGAGTACAAATTAATTCCACTAAGAAAGAAAATTCAAAGTTAAGGATGAAATGTAACTTTATGCTATTACATAAAGGACAGTTCCCTAAATGTGCTCTCCCAACAGTTATGTGCTGGGTAACTTACTGGGTTTGGACACACGTGTCAAACCTCACCTGGACTTTCCTTCCATTCTTGTGCATTAATGCAGACCTCCCATGTTAACAAGGTCTGATGTCATATACTAGTACAGCATGTGCACATACATTCCCCCTCATCCACTGAGCAAATAGTTATATAAAGGGAAAAAACCACACACAGTTTCAAAAATGCAATTCTGTTTTATTTGTGATATATAAACCTCCGTTATTTAACCTTTATTACTAGACCGATTTCAAGATGATTCTCGCTATAGTTGCTCTGGCCTTTGCAACTTTAATAGCCTAATTAATAAATTTCAAGTTTCAAGCTGTCAGATCACTAATTACTTGAGTTGCAGGTTAAAAGCAGTGTGGTGTATGGGAACTAATGATGCTGACACTCAGTTTTTATAGACAGAAAAGTAAGGATGATTTGCATGCTTACAAACAAGGCAGGAATCCTACAAGCTTCTCTTTTTTCTCATTCCCCAAATGATGAGCATCTTCACACTTGGGAACTGCCCTCTGTAAAAGGATTGCAGCCCACTTGCTTCTCTGGAGTCAAGTTGGCTGGAAGAGACATGGCAAATGAACTGAACTGATTTCTCAACGCTGCCATAAAGCCTGAAAATGCATTCACGGTTCCATGCATCTCTTGGAACTAAGAGATGAAGCCAGTGCCCTGAATGTGGCCTCTTATGCCACAAGGCCTTTGCTGGCCTTGGCTATTACTTGACTGACAGGCCCATTTCTCTGAATAACATGCGGTTTACAAGGGTTTGATGCAGTTCCTAGGTTTTAACAAGCTGGGACAGCTAGCTGTGGGAAAGCTTCCTGAGAGTTATGGAGACATTCCCTACGAGATCCAATATAGATTTTACACCACACTTTGTGAAGAGCAATAGCTACCTAACCAATGTTTCAAAACCACCAATTTTTTAAAAACTAGGAAAACATTCTTTGCATTTTGGAGCCTGAAAAGCAGATGCCTTCTAAAGTCTGTGACTGTACAGATTCAGAGGAAGCTACAGAAGTTTCTTTTAATTATTTAAAAATATTTTCAAGTAGAGATGGTGTGTAAAATGATCATGATCTATGATCAGCAATAGGGGATTTTCCCAGGACTCTAGTGAGTTTTGATAGGTATTTCTTCTAGTACACAACCTATGAAGACCACCCAGGCCACAATGCAGTTGTGATTATATGTACCAAAGTATGTTCATGTATTATTAGATGAAATCTCATCCATCCTAAGCTATATTTCCATATAATGGAAATTCTACTTTGGTAAGATAAAAGGAACCCCCTGGAAAAGATTCTTGAAAAATGATTGGTAGATTTCTGAAACGACTCTGCAGTTCAGACTATTAGAATACTTCCCTGGGAGATGAGCAGGAAGAGGGAAGATGAGAAAGTCAATATCAACCATATCTTTGCCCTATGGTCTGTGGTTCTCCTACTGTATTTGTCACAATGCATTCAGCTGGGAGGAAGTGCACTCATGAGAGCCACACAGATACTTGGTAGGTGCATACCTTGCCCATACATGTCTGCACAGGTGTCACACAAACACATCGCGTGGTGACACGTATGGCAGAAACAGCGGAGCTGCAAGCACCACTCCATTTTTCCATGCATACCCAGGCACTTCACCTGCCTGTAAGCTGCTGATCCATCTATCTCCTGCTGGACTGACTCTAACAGAACAAGCCTTTCACCTGCCTACCATCTTCAATCAGCTGGCTGCCTTCCATGAGCAAATAGACAGGGAGTTACTTCCTTCTTTTTCTTTCATAACATGCCAGAGATGTTTTGGTTTACACCCTGCTACTTCAAAATGATGACACTCTCATCCATGGAAAAGCTGTTTAACTGTAGAAAAATCTTGAAGGTTTCTTGGCTTTGTGGTTATAATTATTGTGTGTACTAGATTTTGTAGAATGGACTTAAAAGTCAGCAAAGGAACTTGCGTTAACAGGAAAAAGGCTATAAACGACATCAATACCATCTTTCAAGCTTGAATATGATGAAATGTGCTTGTAGGATATAAACAGTATATGGTGATGCAATGTAAATTTTTTATTGGCTCTTGCACAGGATGACTGACTTAATTCCCTCCTGACTCAGCAAGTGTAAACAATGTGGTTTCCCTGAGCTTGTGCCAATGAGCTTTACTATGCCACACTGCATCATCATCCTTGGGATGCACATGCAACACTGGAGCTGGTTTCCAAGGACTACCAGCAGGACCAGTAGCCTTGGTGCCTTGGGGCAACAATTACTTGCCTGGAAAATACATCTGTGGCATGATTTCCCCTGGAATCATGGCACTGAGCTCAATGGCTATAGAAAAATTTCCAGCCAAGGCAGGTTGGTGTCTGGGAATGTATGCCCACTCCTCAGCCCCTTGCTGCAGAAGCTAGCGTATTAGTAAAGCTCATGTCAGACCTCAATGGTTTCAACAAAAATCTTGACTATAAAAGCCAAATGAAGCAGGAGGAAGGGATGTGAATGGGAGCTCCTTGACTCACAGCTGCTTTATGTGCCCTGAGGTATCAATCTGGAGCCTCAGCAAGTGCCCATAGAAGGCATCACCTCCAGACCAGGCTCCTGTGGTTTCGGTCAGGTGTTGAGGACCCTGTCACCCACACATTGGTGTCAGTGCTGCTGCCAGGAGATATGTAAACAAGACCGTATAGCTCTGCAGAGGCTGTGAGGAGAAGGCAGGGATACTGGCACACACGTAGAGAAGGTCATCAGCATAGCGTAAGCCTCAGCCCACAGCCCTCACATGGACTCATGTAGGACATATTTTTAGGTGCAAGAGTCAGGCATGTACATGGAGTTGCACATCTTACCTTATTTGGGAAGGGAAACTTGCTTTGCTCTGCTTTTCCTGGAGTGTGAATAGCTGATAGTGGTGGAGGCCACGAGTGGGTCATCTCCTGAAAAACAATATTGTACAGCAAACTGCATTTAGGAAGTCAATGGAACATAAGACAACAGTGTATCAGTAGTAAGAATATCTGGGTAGTGGAATATTTATGTTACTTTAGCTTCTAGGAAATGCCCAGTTTACATATAATCTAGACGATACACGAGTTATATTGATTTTTATCACAGACCCTTGAGAGGAGTTCTTAAGCACCATTTAATTTTCTTGAATACTTAATGCATTTTAAGTGCAAGAAGTTTGATTTTTCTGACAATCTGCAACCACATTTTAATCATGCAATGTGTTCTGGCTGGTGAAACTCAAAACTGAACCCTTTTTTTTGTAGTATAGGATCCGAAATTTCAGTTCATGCCCAAGTAATGGGACTATGGATTAATGACATAGATTTCATTGACAAGGTCAGAACAATAAATGCTTAACACTTGCTCCATGGTTAAATCCTAAAATTTCCTTTATCATTGTAAAGGAGTTGTATAAATTCCTAACTGTGACGTGTTTGTGGCTTGTAGGACAGAGATGTGTGGCAAGCCCTAAAGCAGGTGTGCTGCACTCCTCTCCATGTTGTTTTGAAGGATATTTTTTAATGGTTAAGAGACGTACATAGCTTGACTTGATTTGTATACAGTCATCCTTGACACTGCTTCAGATAGCAGCTAGCTGCACATTCAATACCATTGTCATTCAGGCCTGAATGAATTGGACAGCAAAGCAAGGCTGCTTTTGGGGAGGGGTAAATTTAGTGCTTCAGACATGTTTGTTAAGAGGGAGATCTCATATTCCTCTCTAGTGCAGGGTGTTAAAGGATGGACATGTTTTTTTACATGCTCCGTGCCAACTGACATAATACTTCACAGAATCACAGAATCATGAGGTTTGAAAATACCTTTGAGATAACTGAGTCCAACTCTTCCTGTCCTAAACCATATCCCTAAGCACCTCATCTACCTCTCTTTTAAATACATCCAGGAATGGTGACTCAACCACCTCCCTGGGCAGCCTGTTCCAAAGCCTGATAGCCCTTTCAGTGAAGAACTCTTTCCTAACATCTTATCTGAACCTGCCCAGGTGCAGCTTGAGGCCATTTCCCCTTGTCCCATCACCTGCCACTTGGCAGAAGAGACCATCGCCCACCTCTCTACAACCTACTTTCAGGTAACTCTAGGCAGTGATAAGGTCTCCCCGCAGCCTCCTCTTCTCCAGACTAAACAATCCCAGCTCCCTCAGCTGCACTGCATAAGGCTTGTTCTCCAGCCCCTTCACCAGTCTGGCTGCCCTCCTTTGAACACGTCCCAGGACCTTGATGTCTTTCTTGTAGTGTGATGCCCGGAAATGGACACAGCACTCGAGGTGCAGTCTCACTTATGCCAAGTACAGGGGCACAATCTCCTCCCTAGACCTGCTGGCCACACCATTTCTGATACAAGCCAGGTTGCCGTTGGCATTCTTGGTCACCTGGGCACACTGCTGGTTCATATTCAGTCTGCAGTGAATCAACACCCCAGGTCCTTCTCTGCCTGGCAGCTGTCCAGTCACTCTTCCCCAAGCCTGTAGCACTGCATGGGTTTGTTCTGTCCCAAGTCCAGACTCCACTCTTGGCCTTATTGAACCTCATCCCGTTGGTCTCAGCCTATTGTTCCAGCCTGTTCAGGTCCCTTTGAAGAGCCTCCCAACCCTCAAGCAGATTGATACTTCCTCCCAGCTTAGTGTCAGCTGCAAACTTACTGAAGGAACATTCAACCCTTTCCTCAAGGTGATTGATAAATATGTTGAATAGAACTGGTCCCAAGACTGAGCCCCGGAGGACACCACTTGTGACTGGGCTCCAACTGGATTTGGCCCCACTGACCACCACTCTCAGCTCAGCCATCCATCCAGTTTTTAACCCAGCGGAGAGGGTGCACCAGTCCACATGTACAGTGCACTTGGCACACAGTAACTCAACACAACTAATATGAGATGTAATGTGGACTCTGACAGTACTGAAGAATTGACCCATAAGCTTCAAGAGCTGAAGAGCAAATAACAACCTGCCTAAGGCAGGGGCTCATCTGACACTATCAAGAGTTTTCCTGACAGATGTTTTGCTGGGTTTTGATACCATTAGCTGACTGTGGAATTGTTTCTCAGTGATATTCCAAGGAGTCCTGCTGAGATCCACGATCAGTCCTAAAATAATACTGGAATTATATTTCCATGACTCATTCCTTTTTAGAGAGAGAAGGAAATGTTCTTGTCTGAAAAGAGGTGGGGGTGAGTCTATGGCCATCCTTGGTTAGTGCTGATAGAAATGTTCCTGGCCTGGCATTGACTGAGCCGGGGCATTTTTTACATAGAGGAAAGTCTCCAGCTGTTCTGCCAATGGAAGAATCAGCCCTTTCAACATAGTTTATTAGTAATAAATGTCACCTTTAAAGCATTCTTGATAAACAGTTTATTTCCTAATAAAAACTGCATTCTTTTATTTTATTTAGGCTAAAAAGTTGCATGATTTATTATACTTCTGTAATCTACATGCCAGTCTCTAATCAGAGCATCATCTGGTTTGCAGTTTCAGAATCAGAATTGCTTTGCTTTCCAGTACTTTGAGGCAGATTGTTCATTTTATGACTTCCTTATCTGATAAGTGCCAGCAATAGCAGAGTATAGTATTTTTTAATATACAGTAAGTTCTTTAAACTCAAGCAACAAAAAACACAGGCAACTAGAATGCTGTTTGCTGCAAGTACCTGACACGTGTGCTATTTTTTTTTTTCAAAGGATTAAGGAATTACATATTGAGAAACATTCCAACAGTAAAGGTTTATGACAATAAATTGGCAAAAAAAAGACCATGGACTTTTAACCTTAAGGCTGGGATCTAAATAATCTATCACTTCCTCACTTGCTTTCCTCTGCTTTCTCCTTAGAGGACCATTTGCTTACTTGCTAGAAAATGGGATGTTGAGCAAAAAGACTAAAGGTGTTTCCACTGGCAAAACCCATTCCCCAAAGAGTTAAAGCATTTTTCTCTACAAGTTGAGGTGCTGAGCCCAAAAATATGCATAGGAATGAACTGTTTCTTATCTTCTTCCTGTCTTCTGAAGTGTAATCCTTTACGTTATCTCTGTCAATTGAAGAATCAGGGCAGCCAGACTGAGAACATATGGTGACTCTGACCTAAAGTTATCCTACTTGTGAAATATGCTATCGAGTACTTTTAATTTCCATTTGCCCGAGAAGCAGTTCCTCCAGGTTATACAGTGGCTGACCCCCACTGTCACTTTCAGGGAAACATCTTCTGAGAAGTCTGCTATATGCCATGCAAAAACCAATCTGTTACAGCAGCAGAGCTCTTCCCTCCCACCTTGCCTGCCTGACTCTGACAATGATGCCTTCATACAGTGAAGAGACCAGAGGGCTGATTAAAAATAAGGGTGACCTTTTTTTTTTTTTTTGATGTGTCAAAATCTTTCATTTCTTCTTTTCCCCAAGATTATTTCTCATCCACACTTCAATTAAAAACGGCCTTAATGGTCCTTTTTTTCCCTAGCTACCTTCTCTTCTCCCTTTTTACATTTAGTTGTGGTATATAATAAAGCTTTCTAAATAATTTAAATTTGATGTAACCCTTTCTGACACAAAGATTTAGTTAGACCAACGATATTTGCCAGGGTTAATAATTGCCATTAACATGAACAGCTGAACTTACTGGAATAATATACTGAGTTGTAATCGTACGGTATATTTATCACTACCAGATAACTATAAAATGAAATCAAATTAAGAAAAAAAAATCAGAAAACTAACACAAAAAATATCCCAAACTACAGGTTGTCAACACTGAGGAGTGCTAAAATTTAAATGTCACAAAATTTTTTATGAAAAGAGAAACATTAAACTATGTGCACAGCCTCCTTCTGGCTGCCAAGAACAGAATCTCAAAAATCAGGAGAAAGGATTTAGGTCTCCAGCAAGTGTCAACACTTTGCAAGGTCAAACAGAAACAAATTCTTTTGTGCCAAATCTCGTGATTTTATGCTCTATTTGAAGATATTTGAGACAGATTAAAAGCACTAGTGGTGACATATGACTATATCAGGATCTTTTTTTAGTACGTGGTGTGAAATGTTTGGAAATGTAATCCCAAATGGCAACTAACTAACTAGAAAGAACTCAACTTTTATTGTTGAAATAAACTTTGATGCACAGCTTCTCTTTTCTGCTCTGCTAACCTGCCTGTCTTTGGAGTTTGGGATTGGCAATATTGGCATAAGCCACCCACTGGACTGAAAACAATGTTTCAAGAGGACTGATGAAAATTCAAATGCACCTTCAAATTAGTCTCAGAACATTGACTGACACAAAATTCTGAAATTAGAAAGCTAGAAAAGCAGGGGCTTTTCTTTTTTAGCATAAATCAAACACAAATTAAGTCTGAAACACCTGGCACCAGAAAGAGTAACAACTGTCACTATAGGAGAATGGTAAAAGCCAATAGAGACCTTTCTTCAAACTTGATAAAGTTAACCTGAAAGTCCTGAACCATGCCTTAATTAAAGGAAGCACCGAGAAGCCCTTTGGGCTCCAGAAGCAGGGGAAAACAGTTTTCTGGATCAAAGAAAGTAGCCTTGACTACACTGCTTAAAAATACATGTGGATAAGCATGTGTGGTTAACTGCAGAACAGCTTGTCTGAGATGACGACGCTGCCCTCCTCCCCCTGCAGCCAGAAGACCGAGACCCTGCCCTGAAACCCCTTCTTCTTTTTTTCTTTTTTAAAACGCCTTTCTCCTCATGACAGTTGCAGCGATGTTGTTTCACACTGACATCTCTGTGGTGGTGGTGATGGCATGTCTCGTTCACGCCTATTGTAACTGCAACTCTACAAGTCTACTCGTCTCCACCTGTAGTAAATCACTTCTCAGCAGTTATACATTAATGTCCAGTTTTACAAGCTATAAAGGTCCAAGCCTAGTTAATCTTAGTCAATGTGCCAACTTGGCTTTTTGTTTTTCTTAGAGAAGTGAAAACCTTCAAATAAAGAAATCTATAGTATTGCGCCTAGTTGCTCCAAATTCAGTTTCTGCAGCAACAATTAAGTAACAAGACATTTCTTGTGGATTAATGACTGCTTGGCAGTGTTTTGTTTGGGGCTTTTAATCATAGCTTGTAGGTAATTTTTCAGGAAAAGTACCATGCAGAGGTATATAATAGTATTCACTCCAGACTTAAGGCAATGCTATTTATCTAGTGTCATCAGTCTTGCTGTGTGGCACATGAAACCAGGAACAGTCAAACTGATCCAGAAAAATTGTAATTAACAAAAAAGTAGGGAGACCACTATCATCTAGTTTTTAAGTCTAGCCACATGTATTATCTTGCTGTTCATTTGCTGCCAAAACCAGAACTTACCATTGGCCCATTAAGAAAATTGACTGTTTAATCCTCCTCTTTGCATGAGCTCACCTAGCCAATTTTTGATTCATAATATTTTGTCTCTCCACAGATGATGATTTAGGAAATGTTTGTAGTGTCTCATAAAGGACCCTGTCAAACACATTTCTAAAATTATTGTAGCTGGCTCAACTTCATCCACTGCTCTACTGACTTGTCGCAGGAATTATGAGAGATTGGTGAGACACGATTTTCCTTTGCAAATACTCTGATGGTTAGCTCATGAGGACCACAGAGGTTCTCTCTTTGTAGTTACCTACACCAAAATGCAGATTTTAGGGAAGCTTTAGATATATTTATTCAGCTGTAGTCGAGGCAACACAAAGGTAATGCAAAGTTTTCTGAGCCCCTTTAGCAAGTGATCACAGCATGCAGTCTGAGAACCTCTAATTCAGTTTCTCTCCTGTCTTCATAAAATAGATTATTTTTTGTTTTGCTTTGTTTTGCTTCTTTTTTTTTTTTTTTTAAATACAGGAGGATCTCTTTAAATGCTGTCAGTTGACAAAAATACCTTTCAGTCCAGTGAAGCTACACTGCCACAAGCTGACAACATGGCTATGATTTCAATGTCAAACATCCAAAGCCTGACATGGAAACTTTTGGAGACTATGTTGGACCTGACAGCATTTCACTATGGTAAGGTTCCTATGATGTGAAAAGCAAATTTTCTGTTTTAGAATTGATTCCTCTAGTATCTGTTATCACTTCAACTTTTCTAACTCAAACCTCAAATATATACCTCTAAAACAGAAAGATGAAAATATTTCCTCTTGTTTCTTTACTATGTCATGTATCCAAGCTACATCTAACTTAACTCTTTTTCTTCACCCTGATAAGCCCTTTGAGCACTTGTTATTTTTTGTCTTTCCATTTGAACAACTTTTATTTTGTTGTTGTCCTTTTGGTAACACGTTATTCAGAATCACCATCATTCAACAAAATACCTCACCATTTCCCAGGTTCGGTTGTTTCCTGCTTTACTTCCTTTCCGTCCACTTATTTGGGAACATTTTAGTTTCTAGTTAATATTGATGAAAAATGATTTCTAAACTTGAGATAAGTGACAAATGTTGCTTCACCCACCCTCTAACTGAAGGATGAAATGAGGGAACTACTATGAGCTCCCCTCCTGAAGCCGAAATAGCCATAGGGACACCATTTACGCCAAGCTGGGTGCCAGTTCAGCACGGAATCTTAGTCAGCAGTTCTTCTGTCTTTCCTACTCCTGCTAAAATTATTTCAAGGAATCACTTTTTTCATCACAATCTGCTGCAAAACACATTCTACCACATTTCCCCTTTGGCTCCAGCCCCAAGACCCTTCAAATGCTCTGTTGCTTTCTGTCATATGAATTCTTTTCAGTAGCCTCCATTGCTATGACATCCAAAGATATATGACAATCTAGGGGACAGTGCTTCTCAAGGATTTTTTTTTTTGTTCTAAGTGAAGAAATAAAGGTAACTGTGTAGCTTGTGACTGTGTCATTGTGCTATGCTTGGTTCTTCAGACCTGCACAAATGGGCATCAGCTGAAATTTCTTGATAAAAACAGGGCTGTGTGTGTCAGTGTGCCACATGTGTGCGCTTGTGGGCTGGGGAAAAGGAAACAAAAAAAAGAGAAATTAGGCCTTTGGAAAGGGAGAAGGTCAGAGATTTTGCAGACTGCAGCATTAAAGAATGTGTTCAGCATTAAATCTCCAGATGTTTGGTATCTACAGAACTAAACCATTCCAAATCATGAACATTTGCAACGTGATCTGTGGATCAATTCACTCTACGGCAAATCACAAATGCCAGTGCAATAAGTTTCTGTTTGGAATACATTATCTCTGCTTTAGTGGAAACATCCTGCAAATAACCTGCAACATTTAGTCAAGGTTCAGCAATCTAGGACAGGTAAATATAAAAGGCGGCTACAGCTGCCTACTTATCAAACTGACTTATTTAGGTCCATTGTATGATTATAATTCTGTAACAAAGAGTCTTACAAATCTTTATTCATTTTTGCAGGACTAAATGAGGCTGTGAGTCCAGAAGAAGCAATGGATACCCAAGAGAAATGTGGTTTGATTCTAAGACCATGTGTTAATTAGGCTATGACCCACACCATGCTCTCCCATATCAAAATTTAAGGCAAAAATATTTATCTCTGACCAACAGGAAAGGAAGAACAGGTGTATCACAGAACAGAGTTTAGAGGGTTTACTTTAAACTTTTAAATGCTCCTCACTGAACTGAAAAAAAAAAAAAAAGACAAAATTTCTCCTTTAGTGACAATGATGAGTATCTGTTTATAGTTAATAAGCTATGTTTTTAGATGAATGTATTAGGCCATATGATATGACAAACTGTCTGAAAACCATCCTTGCCTGGGCAAGCTGAGATGACGTGGTTAATCAAGGTACAATCTTTATTAGTGCATTAACCTCCTGCACCCAAGGACTGTGGATTCTAATTCCTGAATTGCCACGTGAGACTGATGCAGCTAGTTTTCTAGTCTCAGTTGGCAGCAAGCTAACAGAAGTGGCTAATGAAGATGAATAGTTGCCTCTTGGGAGTGGGGGGAGGAGAAAGAGGAAAGGAAAAGTCCTAGGGTACTTCAAGGTCCAGATCTCTGCATGATTTTAGATAATAATGAAAAAGTGCACATAGTCGACACTTTCAGCCATGTAACAAGCATGTTAATTCCACCCTCTGCTAACAAAGCAATGGGAGCAGCCTCAGGATTGCTTTGGAAACATTTCAAGAAGTTAAAACAAAAACTCGTGAAAATAAAGGCCAGGACACCGGTCAGGGCCTAACATTGTTTTCTGATAGATGATTGTATTAATGTGGACAAAGGAGCATATAAATAAATGCCCAGAGCTTAAAACCAAACACATTTGGTAAGGAAAATAATCTGCAGTTTGGAGAAGACAAAAATACCATCACGTCAAATATTTAGCAATACTAAAATATCTTTGCCACAAATGCATGTAGTGTTCTAATATAAACATCCTTTTATTCAAGGCAAAAATACATTGCTAAATGTAAGGAGGTCATTGAAGCAACATTTGTGGGGAAAAAAAAATTCGGATTTTTTTTTTAATCTAGACAAATTTTTCAAGTTTCTTATTTTGTGGGAGGCTGGAAGCTTTCTAATAGATACATGAGTGGTCCCTGTTCACTCCCTGTACAGAAGGGGAAACAGTGGGTCACTGCTTTGGCCTAATTTGTTCTTAGTCCCAGTCTTGGACACTCCTGGAGCCAGTTTAAGAGTACTGAGGTCAACATAAACACTCACTTCATTCCTGGGAACCCAAGGGATTGTACTAAGAGGTCTTTTGTGCATCTGCAGTGGAGATTCACCAGTGTGTACAAATTGATAATTTTAGCTCATCTTGTTCGGCCAACTGATGAGTATTTTAAGCTTCATGAACCTATGGGTAACACAGTAGTGCCTGTATGCACAAGTTACAAGCAGACATTACATGAAGTAGACATCTTGTGCTCTGGGTTACGATTTAAGGTGCTACCAGAATGCCTTTCAGCTAATGTACTTGCAAAGGCTGCCAACCACAACAAGAAGAAAGCAAGTTTCTCTTCTGTGCTACTACAACAAACTTCTTGGTCAGTGTGAAAAAGGTGATAGAGAGAGAGTAAGAAAAGACCATAGAAAGAAAAGAGACAGAATTCATGTATTAAAAGTTAAATGGCTGTCAAATGGAGGTCTATAAAGCATAGCTCCAAGAGGTTTTGCAATTTGTGTTTTCTTAATGATATTTGATTAAAAGTGCTCAATTTGCAGATGAAAATTGCACTAGGCTGGGACTTCAGACTGTGGAGCTGGGCATCAAGGCAGGGACTCTTCCTTTCCCCCTGCTGTAGCACTGAGAGGCTCTGCAAGGCAAAGCAGCCTGTAAATCCTTCCTGGACAACCTTGCATGGATGTGGCTGACTGCAATTAGCAAACAATTTTGTTTATGATGCTCTGACAACTTGGGGAATCTGTTCATATACAAGTCATTTATTCTGAATGAGATTAAGAAATCAGTGTAGCACTGCGTGCTTCAGTGTATGTGAATTCAACCATCTGTTCTCAAGGTTGCACCGTGTGCCTCCTAGATCTGAATTGACAGAAAGATGTTAAATCTTGATGATTCGTATTCTAGAAGTGTCACAGTGGCACAATGTGATGGCTGAAGCCAATGGAGAGCAATTCAGCTAAGAGTAGAGAGGTGTACTGAGTTGAACAAGACACACATCCACAAATAAAGAATAACATACATACACAGTAGGCTAGAATACTGGATCTGGAAAAGAGTTAGAGATCATCTGTGGGCAAGACACTGAAAATAATCTCCCAGCAACCCATGATCTTGCCCAAAGACCTTGTTCCATCACTGTGCACTTGAAAATGGAGAAATACGTAGCACAGGAAAACTGATGAGGCGGATGCTGGAATTGCCTGGTTTTTTCACCACGTTTCTTCAGCAATTCTAAAAACCCTGAGAAGGTGAAGAAAGGAGTGAAAAAAGATTGGAGATACTTGTGGGGATCTCCCCTGTTAGAGTAAGAGCTACTATGCTTGATTTGCATAAGCATCTTCACAGGGGGGAAAAAATCTCCAACATGACTTTTAGAAAACTTATTTGTAGCCAACTGTTAAGTGACCCAAAGTAAAAGGTAGAACCCTCTATCCAACATCTTCAACAGGATTCACAAGAAATGACTGAAAAAATCAAGGCTGTTCATGCTTAATAGGAATCCATGTATACAAAATTTACCAATAGGTCTCAGTGGAAAATGTTGCCAGTTCACAGTAATACAAAAAATAACACAAAACTTCTTGTATCATGAGCCAATGGGTAGAGAGACATAAAGACAAATAGAAGTTAAGAAAAAAAAGAACAATTTCTCATGAGCTGGTGTTTTACTGCTGAGATGCATTGCTACAGAAATGCCTGTCTTCATCTCTTAAAATCTTAAGGATGCTTTCCTGAATGATATGCTTCAACCAAATAGAAGATATAAGCTCAAAACAGGAGAGTGTGGTTGAAGTTACCTGTCTTGTTACACCAGTCAGAATGCTAGTCTGATGTGATAAAATACACCAACCAGATTCAGACATAAAATGTACCTAAGTGGGATTCTTGTTTGTTATTATGGAGCTGCTTCTTTTTCAGTCCATCAGAAGCATTTGGCACTCATAAATTAGCATTTATGGCACTCAGTACAAGCTTTATAGGTCAAGAAAATGTGAACTATTTCCATACACATAAGAATGCTAACTACTACTACTTAATCACAGACAGTGATTAAGAGAAAGAGATATTTGTTGATGGGGTCTATCAGAGGGTTAGCAAATTCTGGGAGCCCTCATGAAGGTGTTATGCACAGGCAGGGAGATCCCCCAGGGTTGCTGCTCACCATCATGTTCTCTTGGGCCAGTGCTGGGAGAAGAAACCACATTCGCCACTTGTACTAGCTACACATGGGATGGCCTTTGGGAAGCTGTTGGAGGCAGGGAGTGCCCCTTTGTTTGCCCCAGTTGTCTCCAAGCAATCTGGCATTTCTCCTTAAAACTGATTTTAGATTGTGCCTCTTTCTAGCTGCAAATACACCCACAGAGCAGCAAAGGAGATCATTCTGCAGCTGAGCAGTTCACACTTAGCTAGAGTTTATATTAAGTGGGTTCTTCAAAGCTATCATTGTCTCAAGCTCTGTCTGCTTTAAGCCCTGAAACAATAACATTTAGTGCTTATTGTACACACTGGCTTTCATTTGCAAGGTATTCTGCAAACTTGAATTAAGCATCCCAGCACCCTTGTAATCTCTGTAAGTACCATACTATTATTACAAGGTAAAACACATAAAGCTGGAATTAAAGTCAAAAGAATCTTGAGTCAGAAAATCCCTGAAGAAAAATCCTTGTCCCGGCACAAATGGTGACAATGCCATTCTGTGGCTCCACTCAGAAAAAATATTACATGGTATGAAGATATATGCTGAAGCCTTAACTCTGCTCCTAAAACACATATTCTGGCTTCATCCATTATGCCACTTGTTTCATTAAGAGAACAACACTAGTATCTTCTTCATTATTGCAGGCACTGTCTGAATAAGAAGTTTGCATAAATTTTATAAGTGATGGTTTTAAACCACTTTAAAACTAAATACATTTAAATTTATCTAAATTTATTAAAACCTAATGTAATTATCAGGAAGAAAAATAAAGGGATCTTTGAAACTGTTTGTAAGTTATGAAACAATTAAACTTGAACTGATGAAACACCCATATACACAAAATGTATTCATGGACTAATGTTTCATGCTGCCTCACAATTTCTAGGTATTTTCTGCTGATGCACCAGACTCTCAGTACAAAGCCAGCTTGGTTTTACAGCTAGATTGTTATGAAAAATGATGCTAACAAAACTTTTTACAACTCTAAAACATTTCTCAAGATGTTTGCCAGCAAACAGTAGGTGATTATGAAATTATAGGCTGCATCATGACAGAGACAGGCAAGAAAGTTAGATGGTTACAACTGCTTGTTTATTTTTGAGCTCTTAACTACACATGATTTACTTTTACACTTTACAGCAAAATTAGCATTCTTTTGCTGTCATTTAAAAAATGAGGTTGTTTATATTTTCTTTTACTTTTTTTTTAACCTCACAGAAACCATATGAAAATATTAAAGTAATACATAAAGAAAAAGGAAGCAGGACATACCATTACCACTTTGCAATTATGTTACTTATTTTTCAGAGAGCAAAGAATCAAAACTACCTGCCTTAGCACTGGAAATTTAAAATGTTACAAGTCACGAAAGATTGTTTTGTGGCAGCAAATGCTGATTTCTTTTTATTTCCTGTCATGAGAACCATCAAACTTCTATTCACTGCAATAAGAAAGCCCACATAATGTCTACATATACAATAAGTTCATAGAATTCTAGAAATGTCTTGGTTGGAAGGAACTCTTTAGATCGTTAAATCCAACCATCACCGTAACCTGCCATCCACTACAAAACCATGCCCCTCAGCACCACATCTCACCATCTTTTAAATACCTTCTGGGCTGGAGACTCTACCACTTCACTGGGCAGCCCACTCCAAAGCCTATCAACCCTCTCTGTGATGAACATTTTCCTTATATCTAATCTAAACCTCCCCTGGTATAACTTGATGCCATTTCCTCTCATCCTATGACTTGTCACCAGCAAGAAAAGGTCAGTCTTTGCCTTTCCACAACCTCATTTCACGTAGTTTTAGAGAGCAATAAGATCTCCGCTCAACCTCCTCTTCTCCAGACTGAACAACCCCAATTCCCTCAGCTGCTCCTCATAACGTTTATTCTTCAGTCCCCCCACCAGCCTTGTCACCCTTTTCTGGATATGCTCCAGTACCTCTGTTGTGAGGGGCCCAAAACTCAAAACAGTATTCCAGAGGGGCCTCACCAGCACTGAGTACATGGGGACAATGACTTCCCTACTCCTATTCACCACACTGCTCTTAATACAGGCCAGGATGCCGTCAGCCTTCCTGGTCACACCGATGGCTCTTATTCAGCTAGTTGTCAACTGACATCCCCAGGTCCTTCTCTGCCAGGCAGTTCTCCAGCCACTCTCCCCTAAACCTGTAACACTGCTTGGGGTTATGACCCAAATGCAAGACCTGGCACTTGGCTTTATTGAATCTCATGCCACTGGCCTTGGCCCATTGATCCAGCCTGTCCAGATCCCTCTGTAGGGCCTTCCTACCCTCGAGCAGTTCAACACTCCCCCCATAACTTAAGTGTCATCTGCAAATGTACTGAGGGTTCACTTGATCCCCTCATCCAGGTCACTAATAAAGTTACTAAAGAGAACTGGTTCCAGCACAGAGCCCTGAGGAACACCACTGGTGACTGGCTGCCAACTGTATTTAACTCAATTCATCACCATTCTCTGGGCCCGGCTGTCCAACGAGGTTTTTTTTCCCAGCGAGAGTACATCCACCCAAGCCAAAAGAAGACAGTTTCTCTAGGAGAATGCTGTGGGAAACAGTGTCAAAAGCTTTGAAAAAATCCAGACAGACATCCACAGCTTTACCATCATCCACCAGCAGGTCTCTTTGTTGAGAAGGAGATCAGGTTGGTCAACCTTTCATGAACCTGTGCTGACTGGGCCTGACCGCTAAATTTTCCTGCACATGCCACATAATGGCACTCAGGATGATTCGCTCCATAATCCTCTCAGGCTCCAAGGTCAGACTGGCAGGCTGACATTCCCCGGGTTCTCCTTCTGGCTCTTCCTGTGGATGGGTGTCAATACCCATTTAAGCCCATGACTTTCCAACCCACGGAAGGAGTCCATCCCTGTTGATTAAAGACAGGTAGTTCTCTTTTTTTTCTACTTTACAGAAGTTCCTTGGTAAAACAAAGCAGTGGGTGTATCTTTCAAAGCTTCAGTATACATAGAATCCCATCAAAAGAAAGATCACAACATAGAGCTTTCTTCCTTAAAGGCAATAAAAGCATAAATAAGGAACACCGTCAAAATGAAAGAGACAGTTGGAGATTACTACAATGGTAAAAGCATACTGTAAGCATGAACATTTCATGCTTTTTGTGTGAGAAATGGGATCCTGGAGTTATGCCAAGCAGCTCAAAATACTCTGCATGAGACAGGCAACTGCATTCAGCCAGTGTATATTGAGAGGAGAAACAATGACTCAACTTAATGCAACTCTGTGTTCTGAATACCCCACATAAAAAAATCCTGTGATACAGACCCAGTCCATCCCCAGTGCTGAATTATGTCAATCAAAGAGAACCCTGGGTACAGAAAGGCAAAGCAGAGTGGCCTGCCAGGGGTTCTGCTGGTTGTTCAGCAAATAGGAAGGCTTATAACACCTATGTGCAAGACAGACTGACGTTTTAAGACAGAGCATGTTATAAAGTGAGATGAGAAAAAATAAAATCTGTACTTTCGAATTAATCCTTTAATGCCAACTAGCAGTAAAGCTTTTAGTAGAGTCTGTTTGGTTTTATTGATAGGTTCAATGTGTTGAATCCCCATCCATATTCTAGCCCCAGTGCCTAGATTCACATCGCCGTTGGTTTCTGATGCTTAATCTCATTAGTACAGCTATTTGTATTGATATACCCAATAAGGTTGCTAATACTAACTTAGCTAAGTGTTATTTATTGTATCTGTATATACAACAATATTAACACAGTCAAGCATCAGCATCAGCACTTGAGGGCACCATTAAATTCACCCAGTGTTCAGCGAGAGATTTAATGATGGATTTAATAGTATTAAATAGGAAAAAATGCCCTTGGCCTTTACATTCTCATTTAAAAACATATAAAAGAGTAGTAACTCGGGCAGTTATACTTCTTTCAAAGATTTTCCTTTAAATCACTCTCAGCAATATGAGATCAGCTGTACTTTGACTGTTACTGTATCTTGACCAAAGACAGCAGCCCCTGGCCTGTCAGAATTGCCAAACTGTTGGCAAAATCAGCCCAAGTTCCTGTGTCAGATACTAGTGCTCACAGCTAAAACAATGAAGATGAAGGCTGCTGGAAAATTAGCACAATGGTGTTGCCCGTGAGCTACACTACAGACTTCTGTTAGCAAGAAATGTAAGCAGAGCCGTGAAATAACTGGATGTTAGGTTTATATGCGGATTTTTTTCATGGAATATAAATAGTTTGGGTTGGGAATTCTTTTTGGAGGGGTGGGGCGGTGGGTGTGGGGTTGTTTGAATGTAGTACTGTGCCTACTGCATTTTCACATAGGTTTTAGCTGCATTTACCTTGTTTTCTTTCAGTCTCCAGAAGTCTGTTACTGAATGGAGCCACCAATGATCTCTAGCCCATCTAGATAATTCACCCAAGAAAGGCATGCAAATGGATTTTTTTCTGCCTCTGGAGCAATTCTGCCCTTTGGGTCAAATGTACAAGGTCTCAGTCCATCACAGGCAACTTTCTTCGTACACTGCCCAGCTGAGTCTGTCCCCTCACATTCAGTTTGAAAACCCCAAGAGGGTGAAAGACTATGTTGAAAGACAAAGATAATCTCTGCATGACCCTTAGCAGTGATTTGAGGGTCACCTACAAACCTGTGAACTCTTTCTAGGCTTAGAAACTGTGAGCTATATGTGCAAGCTCTCAGTGACTTCCACATGCAGAACTTAATTTATATCACCATGAATGAGCAACTGTTCAGTCATAAGCTTATTTTTTTATATATTTTCAGTGTCTATCACAAAAAGGATTACACACTTTCATTAGCAATATGAATGCTGACAATTAAAAAATAACAGTAAACACACCATATTTGAATTTGAAACCAAATTTTAAAGGTGGTGTTTTTTTCAGCAATTGTGGCGTTAAAGAGAATATGGATCAAATTAAAATTATACTTCCACACACATGGGCAATAATACTTAAAACTTGATCCTTAGTAGCAGCCAAAACCAGAACAACAAAAAAAGCCCAAGTGACTGCTTATCGGGGAACATTCACATTTTCCTCTGAAATTTCCCTGCTTGTGAATAGTTCTACCGACATTGCTACTGGGATATTTTGAACAAATTGTTATCTAACATCTTGCAAGATAATGCACATTGTTTAAAGCACGAGTTATGCAACAGAGACAAAGAAACGGACAGGCCATTCTCATTTCCTCACGCATCCAGACACGGTGGCTTAATTAAAGAGTGTTGTAGAAATATGGATGTGTTTGATTCCACTGTGCTCTCCAAAACAAGGGAAAAAACCATACAGGATACACAGTTCACTGCACAACAGTAAGGGGATGGGGAGTAGGTTAAAGGAAATATTAACCAAGGATGAGAAGAAATCCCATTTATTATCAGAAAAGGCCCCAGGTCTCTGATGTCAGTTCAGAACACAGATCTTTGGCTGTTACTGATACAGCTAACATCCTCATAGACAAAACACATGCTTCTCAGTTTCATGAAAATAAGCCAATATAGAAAACTAGGCTCCTCTTCATGCCATTAGAGCTAGAGTCCTGCATCCACCTTACACATTCTCATGACTTGGATGCAGGGGATCTTGGGTGGATCCAGAGTTAAGGCTTAAGTTTTTACATCTGTGGAGTGTGGTGAATATGTAAAATGCATATTTTTGCAGTTATTTTGGATAACGAAGAGGAATTTTAATTTTTTTTTTTTTTTAAGAAGGGATCTTAAGTGGTGAGGTTTGTTGATAAACTACCAGTACAGGTACACAGAGGTGTCTTCTCTTACAATCAACAATAAGATTTTTTTTTTGTTTTAATACTCTCTAACAGCAGGCAATTCAGTACTAGGGATCCTGAAAGGGCTTTATAGCATTTTGGCATCTTTGGATGAGATGCTTTCAGTGAGTCTTTTAGAGGCTTTAAGCTTCACTTCTGTCTATGGGTGCTCAGAGACCGCTCCCGTTGAAGTCAATGGAAACTGAATGCCCATAAATAGGGGAAAAAAAGTAACTACTAGTGGCAGCGAGGATTTAAAAATGCTTGAGTAGGCAAAATCCATTCCTCAAGCTGGCTGCTAAAATGATATACTTTTAAGAGGCTGAAAAGGTTCATCTAGAATTTGCTCTGTTGGTTAAATAATACTTAGACAGGTTTTTGCATGCCGATTATGAATCAATTATTGTATAATTGCATCATTACTTTAATTAGATTAAACTACATAATTGGGATGTCTAATTACAAAATGAGGGGGAAAAAAAAGGTAACTTACCCGACATTAACTGGGGTTCTTGAGGAGTGGCTGCCCACACAGATTTTGCTCCAGGGGCAAGTTTCTGGTGCAGGAGGCACTGGTTTCCACTACAGCGGCAGCACTGGAGGCAGCCGCAGGGGCTCCATCCCCATCCAGACCCTTTCAGGAGCACAGCAGTGAAGTTGTCATGGGGAGACCATTTACCATTTGGTAAACACCAGTAAGGTATGTCAGAGCACTGGGCTCCTAGTCAGCAGGGAGGGGAGGTGGGGCATTGAGTCTGTGTGGAAAACTCTTTGTGAAAAAACACAGCTAGCATCAAAAAAGCCACTTGTCTCCTCCAAGTGCCAGTCCACAGAGACCTCATTCTTGGTAATGACCAAACTGTATTTTAATTTCAGATGTGGAAGGAGAAATCTTACCCAAAAAACAACAACTACTTTAGCAGCACTGACCTCTGATTTCCCAACTGGAATTGAGGACTGAGCAGGTCTGAGTACCTTGGCAAATGGAAAAGAATGGACTCTGTCTGGAGAATACTCCTCAGCCATGGGAAAAAGGAATACAGGGCAAAGTTTATCTGGACAGGTCTGCGTAGAAATAAATTGTCTTCTCACTGTGTCAGACCTGACACATGAGGAACTTTGAGTGATTGTGTGAACGTGACAATCATATACATATGAAGTGACATCTCACCATCTTATTCTGTTGTGAGGAAATCAAGATTTTGGGGAAGAAAACAAGTAGAAGGCTAAACTGATGGAGTTGGAGATCAGTGTTAGAAGTCTCTAAAACTGTGTGCAGGTTGTGACCTAGTCTAAACACAACAGTTCCGGTGTTGACCTTACACTGTGTCTTCCATATTGAAAGCTCCCAGAAGAAGGATTGGTATAGAGTGGTGAAATGGTTATAATTTTTTTACTGGATATACGAGTTCTAAATATTCACATCTGTACCTTCAGAATACACAGTAAGAGTCTGCAAGGAACTCCATCCTGAAACTGAAATGGCCTGGTAAGGTGGGGAGACCCTGTGGGGAGAAATGCCTCATGAGAAATTAAGCTATATATAATTTTTAGGCAAAGGTACCCAAAATTTGGGACCTCTCACAATCTTTGAACTTAGGAAACAATTCAAGTTGAGGTTGAACTTTGTCCTTCAAAGGATGAGGTAAGGGTTGGGCAAGCCAACTGGCTCTGGATGTCTCCACCATTCTTTAGGAAAAGCTCCTTTCAGGCTGTTGCAAGCCACATTGAAATGCCAGGATGATGGGTCCTTCCCAGCTAGGAACACAAGGTGTCTGCAAATAGTCTTGCTTTGGGATGTGTAATTACACGAACAAGAGGTGAACAATTGTGAACAAGAGGTGTAAGTGCCTAGTTATGGTCTAGACTCCTGGTCTGGACCTTCTCAGAAAAGCAACCCACCACACAGAGAGAGAGCAGTTCCAGTTCCAGTGCACTGGCAGTCCAGATACATGACATGAAACTCAAGACAGATGCAGACAGAGGAAGCAACACTATGAAACAATGGCTTAATTTTGACTAGCGAAATAGTTTTAATCACACTAAGATTATCTAACAGTATTATGGTAGCTCAACTGCTGCTAGGCATATTTTCTCTTCTTTTTTTTTTTCCTAGAAGTGTCATAGCACATTTAACAAGTGCGCTGAACAAAGGCATCATCCACCTCTGTATCCTAACCAAGAGATGAGAAGTCAACTGTGGGAAAGACCAGCAGGGACCCAGAAATGCCACGTCTGATAATATAGGAAGACAGATGCCAGCAAGAGTCCCGTGGCTGAAGCTGCAGATCTGCTCAGTGTTCCTTCATTCATTTTTTGTTATTATTTCCACCCCCTCCCCCCTGGGCAATTCGGACTGAAATGAAAGTGGCAAGACCAAAACCATCGTGACATGAACTGGTGGGACCCTGCTGTTGGACTCTAGCAATAAAGCTGATAGATGTATTCTGACTGAGCATACCACAGAGCTGCTGGGAAGCAATCCAGTCCCTACACTTCTTACATTGAGCTTTGTAGAGGGTTCTGCACTTGTCTATAAGATGTTTTGAAGAGCGTTGGCCAAAAAAGCCTCAGACTATCAGGTGTTGGCTGGCACGAGGTGTCAAGTCTGACTCTGGTTCTGGGAGACGAAGATTCATGAAAAAGCAACAGACAGGGCTGGCAGATTCATCACTCTGTAGAAACAAAATTATCCTGATACTGCCTACCTGAGTGTTCTAAGAATTACGGGCAGCCAGAAAGTCAGTGGGGAAGCAGAGAATTTATAGGAATAAACCATTCATTTAAAAAAATTTAAAAATTAATTACACAGCAAACAGAAGCTGGTAAACTGTATCATCCTCATCATGGAGATGTTTTTCATCCACTCCTTTCAGGAGCCCCTTTCAGGGCTCTACAGACCATGCCAGTGGGTGGCAGCCAGAAATGTGGATTATCTTGAAATACAAGGGTCTCCTGGACAATATGGGGAAAAAAAAGCGCAAGCTTGTTTCCCAGGACCCAGGTAAAGTGTTTTGCGGCTGCAAGAACACAGGGCTAAGGTTGCCTCTCAGCATCTTAAAAGTCCTGGAGTCACCATTTCACGCCTAATGGTGACTTTCAGGGGAGGCTGTCACTTCACCTCCTGGGCTGACCACCTGCAGACAAGGATGAGGAGAGATGCTGTGGCAGATGGGATGTGAGGCCGATGGGAAATCCTGTGGCACCTCTGGTCTGCTGACCTTCAAGGACAGTCTTTCCAATGCACTGAGAACTGATGGGTCTGCAGGTCATTTGGAAAAAATGATGTATTTTTTATAAACCAGTGAGATGAACCCTGTAGCTATGAGGTGACATGTACGTGGGTTTGAGGCTCATCTTCTGCTTTGTTTTGCCGTACCTTCCATTTTTTTCTGGTGAGAAGTAATAACTTTTTTGGTGCTCACAGGTGTGCTTTTGCTGTCCTGTGGCACTTTCTCAGTTAATTTTTTAATATGAATTTAGAGAGAATTCTGTCTTTCGCACAGAGAAACAAGTGATTAACTGATCCAACTCATCTACGTATGGACGAAATTTTCCACGCATGAAACAATCATCCAGTGTTGGGGCCCGAGCAGCTTTGTCTGAGATATACTTGGTGTAGGCAGTCAGGCAGCAGTAACCGAGGTTAGTGAAAGAGGGAAGTTGCTGATGTGGCAACTAAGTTGGGGAAGTTCCAAGAAAGGAGGATACCTGTCTGAATAGGGGTGTAGCTATAGAAGATATGGTAGCCAATCAGTTTAGCTTGTGATGCGTGTGTGACGGAAATGGTTTCCTATATAATGTCATGGAGTTTGCTAATAAAGTGGAATGATTCTGCATCATATTGATGTGTCTGGTCATTCTCGGCCCACATGGAACTAAAAGACCCCAGCAACCCAGTTAAGCTGATTCTGAGTTCACTGGCCATGAGAGGATGCAATTGCCCTTGCAAGGGTTTCTATATAGACCAAAGGAGGTAACAAGAGATCAGCTGGCAAAGCTTCTCAAGCAAAATCTGACTCTATGGATAAACAGATACTAAAAGAATGGTTGATTCCCCAAACTTGTTTCTTCCCTGAAACGGAAGGAAGCTTCTGAACAATGGCAACATTTCCACAGTGAGTTACATCCATTTTAACAGTGTCTCTTCAGACAGAACAGAGATGGAGGGGAAAGGAATTAGACCAAGCTGGTCAGGTTGGATATTCATCACTCACTATTATCAGGGCCATCCAGAGATTATTTTCTCTTGAACATCCTGAGGAAGAAAAATGTGGTTTCCAATGGAAGCAATCAAAGGAAAAATATTTAGAGAAAGTCTGATCAGACTTCTCAGATGTACCAAAACTGGTTTTGTGTCACAGCCAAGCGGTGCAGAGCAGAGGAATTGTTAGTGGGAAAGCAACACTAATGTTTTCACTGATTATGCTAAACAGAGCTAAAGCTGCTGGGTGACCCAAGGCCCAAAAGTTAAAAGCAAATTGCATGGTTAGAAGTAATGGAAGAGTAGTGTGAGGTCACCCTAACCTTTCCCTTTCAGGTCACAGGGAGGCAGGTAGGGTGCAAACAGGGTCACTCTGCTCTTTAGGAATATCCCAGTGTGCTCCAGGTGTGCAGGCAGCTGTTCGAGCGTGAACAGGTAACTGCCAGTTTTCAAATCTTGTCAGAATTATTTGCGGGCAATTTTTAGGAAAGTATACATTGATTGATTGTGAAGTCAAACATTTTGGCCTTTGCAGTTTCTTTTCTTTCATTTACAACTTCATCTATTAAAATGTCACAGAACTAATTAGTCCCATTATAAATTAATTATTCGCACATTTTTTTCCTTAGAAAAAGTAGGCTTTAGAGCATTAACAAAGTCTCATATCTATTTTTAACTCTTCTACACCTTAAAAAATAAGAGAATGAACTTCTTTCATGTTCCATTCACCCCTCCACTCCTCTGGAGCACATGCCTTTAGAAATAGCTGCCCCGATACCACATGCCAAGTTACGTCTTCCCAAGGAGAAGTTAGGCGAAATCCCATTGATTTTCTGGTTGTTGTTGTGTGGGTGTGTACAGAGGAATAGCCTTTCTAAAGGCTTTTAGCATGCCCAGCTTTTATCCAAAACAGCTTAATTAAAACCTGATATTATAATAGTACCATTTGCCCCAAAATGAACAGTAGCTATACTGACTGCCACTGCATTAAGTCTGGTTAATGAGAGTAATTACAATATGCTAGTAACAAAGGCATGAGGGATGAGGATAATAAACAGCCATTTGCTGCACGTGGAGGTTTGCAGAAGCCCCCGGTTCCTCCCTTGCCTGGTGCTGGCAGCCCCTCCACGTGCCCTGGCTCCACGTGAGCCTGTGGAGGCATCTGGGACACACACACACACACACACACACACACACACACACGTGCCAGAGCCACCCCTGCCTCTGGGGAGCACATATGGCCCCGGCAGACAGCTCTCCAACTCAAGGAAGCTTGGGAAGAGTGGTAATGAAGGGAATAAATGCTGGCACTCAGGATAAAAAATGTTATTTTGTTGTGCAGAAGATACTTGTGAGAGATACTGCCTGTTATTACCAACTGCATCTTTCTGAAATAGATTTGCCTTCTCCAGGCTAGAATGAAGTGAGGCGATGAAGTCAGCTCAGTTCTGTAAAGCCCCAAATCTTGCACATCCTGACCCAAGCTGAGGCAAAACTGCCCCCAGATTTGGTAACACCAATATAGCAGGAGTTTGCAGCAGCTCTATGCTGAAACAGGAACCTGGGATTGTTTTGGAGTGAGGACAAAATGAGTTTTAACGGCAATTTTTAGGTCTTTCCAAGAACACCTTCATATCCCCTTCTTTTTGTTGTTGCTGGGGTCTTTTTAAGCCTAGCTGTCATAGGCCATAGCTTAAACACACCGCCACTCAAATTACTTCTCTGATTTTGAATCCCAAGTGAATGGAAACGCACGGCTCCCTGCATGAAAACAAATTGCAATGAAGGGAGAAACTAAAGATTAGCACTAATGCACATGCTTAAGGTTTCAACCCCAAATTCAGTTAATATAAAACCTGTTATATTTCTCCAAAACCTGACGGATGAAACCTCAATCAATAGATACCTGAGGAAGTGGGATAAGATCAATATCAGAGCTAATTTTGCAGAATTAAGGAGCAACATGAAGATTTTTAACAAGGAAGCAGACACCTTTGCAATAACTGCACTATGATATGTTGCCTAGCAACAAGATATAAAAATGATGTATAACGCCAGTAACTTCTTTCACATATGAAAACAGCACCCTACCAAGACAGCTTCATAATGTACTCTTACAAACTAAAAATCCACAGAGACCATTAAAGCCTCCATCTTCTGTAATATACTCTGTTAAACAATCATGTGTTTTTGTTAATGCAGTAAAACACTGAATTTATTTAATGATTACCCAATGATACATCAGCAGAAGCAAGCAGGAATGTTTCTATTTTAAGCCTGCAGAATCCATCCCAAGATACCACACTTTGATGGAGAACAAATGCAATGAGCCAGACTCATGCAATGGTTGGTGTGGCTG